>JAFELO010002671.1:16933-49732 GCA_017140195.1 Eumaeus atala
TGGGGCTTAGTAGCCTGGGGAACCCAGGCGAAGACAACTGAACCGAGGGGGATCTTTGCACCCCTCTTATAAGCTAAAGATCAGGAGAAATAAGCGCTCTCGGTACCCCTCTTGTCAGAAGAGTGCAGAAGCGCATTCTTCTGTTGTTCTTTGGGAACCAAATAAGAGGAGGTGCTTCTGCGCATGGCGCAAGGGACGAGGAAGGGAACCTCACTCCATTGCACTGTCCCAAAGTCGGTGGGGTTATCCAGTAGTTCGGGGCTGACTAACCGTGGAGGTGCTCTGGTGACTTGCTGTTCCGGGGCACCTAATCAAGGGCGGCACTGATGGTACTCGCGGTGGTTTTTTTGGGTATAGTCCCACACACCACAGGACCCCACCCATGGCCAGTGTAGGTGCGTAAATGCCTTTCCCCGGTTCAACAACAAAAAAAGAAGAAAAAAGGTTAGTTTAATTACTTCCTCCAACACGGTTCTAGCCTTGTCATGGCGGTGGGGCTCGGTAGCCTGGAGTGAACCCAGACACCCTGGGTGAAACCATTTGAACCGGGCGGGAGCTCTTTGTACCTCTCTTATAAGAAATGGGAGCAAAAGAGAAGTAAGAGGCGGCGCTTTTGCGCACGTGGCAAGGGGCGAGGATGGAAGACTCAACTCATTGCACTGTCCCAAAGTTAATGGGGTTATCCTGTGGTGCAGGACTAGGGGGCTGACTAGCCGTCGAGGTGCCTTGACGATTTGCTGTTCCGGGGCACCTCAACAAGGCGGCACTGATGGCACCCGCGGTGGTTACTTGTGGGTAGTCGGCACTATAATGTGCCGCGAGCCCCACACACCACTGGACCCCACCCATTGCCAGTGATAGCGCGTAAATTTCACCGCGTCAACAAAGAAATAAAAGGTTACTTACATCTGCAATATTTTACTAAAATATATGTTTTTTTAATTTGCATATGTCGTAGTCGTATTGTACACATTACAGCTAGTTGGTCCGCCACTAAATAAAACGGCAGTGTTTTTAAAAATGGCTAGCCGTAATGAAATATGGCGATTTCAACAATCCGACTGCGACACATAAATAATCCTCATCCGTGTGTGTATTACACGTGGATTGTAATAAAGTCTAACAATTGCTGAGACAATAGATATGACATAGGTATAACGCACCATTCAATATACGTGATATCACACAAGATTTCATCATCAGTGTTCTCCTCTCTGAAAAGTCCGTATGTTTTTAATTGCCAGCCCGTGACTAATTGTTGTGTATAAACATCGTCTTTATTAGATAATCCTCGCTTTCTTCAACGAACAAAAGATTCATATGATTATATCGTCACCGTCATGACCATGCTTAAAAATAATTTAAGCAATTATGTTCAAGATATAGACGCTACGAACAATTATACACCCACTTACAGAAAATGTAGTTGCTATGTTTTCCGTAGGCCCTGAGCACAGGCGTAATCGAATGATGTCGATCATTTGATGGAATTTGATTGATTTGTTTGGAATATATAAAGTAATTATATAAACGATAACATAAATACGATTGACCTAACTCCTGCTGTTTACTACACCATATCTCGGAGAAACTCGATATAGCGGCTTGGATTACTGTGATGTATTTATTATATTGACCAGGTTTTTTGTTTCACAGGGTACAGCAAATGTACATTACATTTGCTGTACCCTGTGAAAACCAGAGTCAGCTTCAAATAAAATTTGCTAAGTAAGTACACGCACATAAACAACCTCAGAATCAGAACTTGTGCAAATGCTTTGATGTAATTCACCCCATCCGCAGTCTACAATTTATTGCCCAATCAGACACATATTAGATTATACAACTATTGAAAAAGCCTAAAGTAATACAAACTGGTTCAACGATATATTTTTTTGGACTTAGTTAACCTCCACTTTTTTGCCTTTTTACCCGGTTTTATTAGTGGGAGGGTAACGCTATTTGGGCATATTGTGTATTTAGTGTTGTAGGCCTGTAAGGTATGACGTGTCGTTATATTCGTCTTGAATATAACATGAATGACGCGGTGTTCTTCAAAATATAATCTAACAGTCGAAATCTCGTCATTTTCAATTTAATGTAATTTAAGTTTTTTTTACGCAGTCGGGTTTTTGACACACTATGGACGAAGACATAACATTTGAATACTATTGTTAAGATAAAGAGCTACACTTGAGACATGTCATAGTCGCAGATATAGATAGCAGTTCAGTCAGTTCAGATCAGATTGTATTATCACGGTCTTGTTACTATTTTTATTTGCTATAAAGTCTGGTAGTTTGGCGTAAGAAAATAGTTTCGGTCGCCCGTACCTACCTAAAATTCGGCTAAGAACTATATAAACTGTATTATAGATACAAGCTCATTTGATACCGGCGTAGAGTGACAGCGTCGCGTATTGCGTTTCGTACATTTTGTGAGTAGCCGGTGGCCAATCGAGGGGGGGGGGAGAGGGAAGATAAACCAAAAAGAAGCCAACGCATCTGCGTAACAATCATGCGAATGTCCAGGGCTGTCTATAGTCATCCAAAGGCTACCATTGCTCGTTTGCCCCCCTAATGCTATAGAAAAATTAACTCACGTGCACACCGTACGAGTAGCTGTACTGAGGGTTGTGGTTAAACTCCTCCCGCGCCTCCGCCACGTCCGGGTCCTTGGTATAGTGTGCCACGTTCATGGGGTTCTTTCTCACTGACTGGTACCTAGGGTAGTTGCCCGGACCATCCTGGCTATAGAAGTTCTTCACAACCGCATTACTCGGCAGGAGACTGCGGAAATCTAGAAGTTTCTTGTGCTCGTTAAAAGGTGAGAAGGTCGGCCTCTGTGAGAAGCCGACTATAGGCTTGTTGTACCTTTTGTACTGCCCAGTCAGGCTTGGGCTTGATTCGACGGAATGCTGTCTCAGCAGCTGTCTGACTGCCACTTCTTTCTCGAATTTTGGAAGCAACGTATCTGGATCGTTCAGGTGATTCACCAGAGCTTCTTCAAGAGTGTTGAAGGTTTTGTAAGCGTACTCGCGTGTCTTGGCCCCAGGTCCAGTGTCGTCGAAGTTGTTTTCGAGCGCTGTCATGATCTGTGATCTCGAGGCGGCTGAGTCCTGGTCTAGGAGACTCCTTTTATCAGCTGTATATGCCTTTGATATAAGGCATAGTGTTACCTGAATAATAAAGTACATATTATAGAATACATGCAGTATATCGCAGACGACACCACTCCTACTTGCCTAATCACTAGACCATCGGAAAATCACAAGCCTTACAAAAAGAACCATAGCACTAAACATAGTCTTTTCGGGGATAATATTATTTGAGCAAGTAGCGCCTCTCCGGTCGTCCAGTCCAATTCGGTTGCAATTCAGCATGGCTCTCCTACTTGGAATAGTGACTTTCACAGTTCACTTCTGTCACCAACTGACCCATGCGGTAGTAAAACACGTCATGATAAACAAGTTTCTCTTTTATGAGGGGCTGAACCATCCACTGTTGCGTGAGGTAATATACGCGCGAACGAATTATATAACGGCACAATATATCTTGATTACATTTTATTGAATTATAATGATTATATAACGGCACAATGTATCTTGTTTATATTTTATTGAATTATAATTATTATATAACTATACCATTAATTTTCTTCACATTTCATTACTACACGATCAAATTTACCAGCCGGGCCCCTTGCACAAGTTCCTACTAAAATCTCAGTTTACTTAATACGCTCTAAAGTAGCAAATAAAGTGCTAATTTAGGTTTCACAGGTACCGAGAACAATTAATTCGAAGCACGTGTGTCGTAGTTAAGACATAAGTGCAAACTAGGAGTTAACACTATAACAGCGACCTATCAAATCGAACCTATAAAGTATCTTTGCGTTGATAAAATAGCAAACGAGCAGTCAGTGTAGTTTGTTTAGTCCGTACCGATGCCCTTGTAACAACAAGTCATGCATGGCCTACTTAAACCTTCGCCAATGGTTATTAACATTCTTACAATCTCTTCTGATTAAACCACCGTTGCGGGTCCCAATTATTAGACTTTCCCTCGGGCTCATAGTGCTAGCCACTATTGGTCCTGGCGACACCGGAATACTGCCAGTATTTTTAGCGAGTGGTGGGCAAAGCCCGTTGAAATAAAAAAAAACATTCTAATAAACCGCATGGCATTCCACATAGCCACTTCACGCTGGTGTTAGGGTAGTTCCAGGTAATGTCCTAATTGGGCCGAAACGTCGTTATATATTTCAAACGAATATACTTAAAGGAATTTGCCATCCCTCCTTCCTCTCCAATGTGCCACTGGAAACTTACAAACCACACTAAATGCGACAGCGCGACCGTTACGTCGCGCCGGCCTCATTCGGCTACAATGCAGTACGGTACTACATAACTAGTCACATACTACTGTTAGTCTCAAGTCGTTCATACATGTTATACTTCCGTCACCCTATACAAAGCCTGTGGTGAATCTTGTGGCCAACAAACAAACAGACTGTGAGGTTCAATGCATTTTACATAGCAAATTTTAATATTGCATTTGAAATTATAAAAAAATGAAATTGCTATTATTTGCAAGTACTAATAACACAAATGTCACTGTTTCATTTAGTAACCATATCTACTTATTATATTGGGCACTTAACTGACTAATAAACTACAAATTTGTGTTTCCCAAGTGCCGGTTAAAGTAGGAAGCGTCTACGTGATAGTCAAAATTTGTTGTCGTTTAGCTTCTTGGCTCTTTAATTGTAATATATAATAATAATCTAATATAATAATCTGTGAATCCAGTGTTAACTGTTCCAGGTCAATTCGAAGAAAACCTTTAAAGACAACACATGCTTAACTACCAATGGGATTTATAAATAAAGTAATTGCTCGTTTGACGACCGACTGGCTCAGTTGGCAACGGTGACGGATAGTCCGTGTGTTACGCCAGAGATCGCGGATTCAAATCCTGGCTAGGTCATGGATGTTTATATATATATATATATATATATATAAAATATAAATATATATATTATTTAAACATATAAGATTTCTTAAATATATAAAATCTTATACATGCTTCCGTTGTATAGTACCTGTAACACAATAGTCCTTGTCGTACTTCACACAGGACTAGGCTAACGTGGTGTGTGTTAATTATTACTCGTGTTGTGGATATTCTAAGTTTTTTTTGCTATCGCAAATATACGTTTTAACTACAACAGTTAAAATAACAAATCTTAAAAGATTTATGTTATATTCTAGCCTTTATGTTATATGTTATGATCAAAATCTTAAAAGATTTATGTTATATATAGTATTAACTAATAAAAAAAAATTATAAACTTACGAACAACTTTATCATTTTTCTTCAAAATAATTTCCGCACGCGACACAACAGTCATGTAACTCAGAACAGATATAAAATAATTGCCCGCACGATTTAAATTTTGAATTTGGAACACAGCTAAACCGCGCCAACGTTTCACGCTGAGTGACGTTGTAAAACCGGCCAGCAACTTCAACTATAGTGACTGTTGTTAATTTTTGCACACCTATTAATGTATGTAGTTGTTATAGAAATCTATTTATTAATAAGTGATGAAAAAAATGGCCATCCTTTTTTACAGGATTGTGCGTATAGAGGATTCTGAAATATTTGTTATATATTATTTCACAGTTGGAGATTATATGGACAAAATGTACATCTTCTCCACACAATCTTCAGAAAAATCATGATTTAATATACTACACAATATATTTTCTTATTTTAAATAAAAAGTTACGCACACTATGCTTAAACTCATGTAGTACACGTAAAAGGAAATGTCACTTCCAGCGTAACGTAAACAGTAGTCCATGAGATAAGCGAGTTCAAACAAACAAACTTTTTAGCCTTATTACATTAATATAGATTTGAGAATTTGCTGATACTAAGGACACGTGCGTTAGGTCATCAAGCATAACAATCAACAGGTAAGTAAGAACAAACCCACCATGGTTCAAGCTTTGTCGTGGCGATGGGGCTCAGTAGACTGGGGTGAACCCAGGCGAAGCCGATTGAACCAAGGGGGATCTTTGCACCCCTGTTATAGGAAAAGGGGGCTTAAAGATCAGGAGGAGAAATCGCTCTCGGTACCCCTCTTATAAGAGGTGATCTAGGAGCAACTGGATGTGGGACTTTTGCGCACGGGCCAAGGGGCGAGGATGGGAACCTCACCCCATTGCACTGTCACAAAGTCGGTGGGGTTGTCATGTAGTGCTGGGCTACCCCATCAGTGGAGGTGGAGTTGGTCCCTTAGGGGGCTGACTAGCCGTCGAGGTGCCCTGATGGTTGTTGTTCCGGAGCACCTCACCAAGGGCGGCACTGATGGCACTAGAGGTGGTTTTTGTGGATATTTGGCACCATCATGTGCCGTGAGTCCCACACACCACTGGTCCACACAGGGCCGCTGCGCGTAATAACATAGTCATTAATAACTAAGTAGGTATGTAATATCCACTTTTGCAAATATATATAATTACATCGAACAGTTTTTCGTCACTATTGTTCAAAGTTATTTTCATGATATGTGTAGCAATAGAAGTATTCCGCATTCCTCGGACACGAACCCACGTCATTCCGCACATAACCATTACACCGTCACGACTCACGAGCGACCTTCGCGAAAGGCCTGCAGCTAGCGCCAGGTCAGTAATTACTGCAGACCTACGAGGTCGAGGGTCTGGGTCTGTTTTAGGAAATAATAGCAGAAGGTTGAGAAATTACGCATCGAGCAATTTTATTAGAATGTTCTTTTTACTATTACAACGTGATGGAGGATGTTACGCAGTTTTGCTAGCGTCCTTGCGTGATTGTGTTCACTTCGTACGGGTTATGGATAATCTTACTAGTAGCAGAAGGTTGAATAAAGAAGCACAAAACCTAAAGTTTACTAAGTCTCTAAATCCAAAAGTTTACTAGATCACTGGTCAGATGTTCCTTGACAAATAGATTGGCACAAATTATGTGACTACGTATACGTACCCCTTCTGTATCTGTGGTAGGTACCTACTCTTAGACCGTGTTTCGCTCAGCAGCTGGCATCATGAAAAGATAACTTTTACCTCCTAATCCATGCATATTAATTTCGTGTATACTGTTAAAAATAAAGAAACATACAATTAGCAAATAGGTAGTCACGTAAGGCTCACAATAGTGCATTTAGCGAAGAAGGCCACGACTGTTTCTGATTAGAAGACGGTCATTTTTTAATTCCGTCCTCCCCCTCCCCGGCCCTCATATATTGCCTACTTCTACGGTCAGGACTGCCCAGGACGCTGCGTAATTTTTTACCCAGAGGTGTGGTTTATCTTTTTCATTATAAATAGTTTATATCACATTCAATAATGTAAACATTTTATTTTATTTATTTCAACACTTATTGATCTATCATTACAGTTGCCCAATACGATAGATTAAGCCATAAATATTTATTAACATTAGTAACGGAACAACTATGTGTCTATGCAAATAAAATCCAATATGAGTTACATAGTAAAGTCACTACAGTAATATTTAGATATTTTATAATAATAAAATCCAATATAAGTTACATAGTAAAGTCACGACAGTAATATTTAGATATTTTATAATAATAAAATCCAATATAAGTTACATAGTAAAGTCACGACAGTAATATTTAGATATTTAGACAATAGAAATCACATTTCAGTTTTATACTTTATTTTATACAGAGCTGATGCGTGATTAGTGACAATGGGACCAGTCCACCAATTCAACTGATCGCCCCGTAGTTTATTTTATGAATTGACCTCGCAAATATAAGAAAAACGGACTTAGAGTTAGCAGTTCAAAGTGGCACTTGGCAAAGAACACATATTTTGTGGCAGAACCGATACCCGATGGAGTAGATGGGTATATTACTGGAAAAGACGCCATGGCAAGCGTAGCGTCGGACCGACCTTCCAGTTAGGCGCTGTGATGACATACGAAGTAGCTACTGGCGCTAGGAGACGGAGAAGCTTAGAGCTGAAGAGTCTTCAGTATCGCGCACTTGACGTAGTCCATATCCAGTAGTGCACGAGTACACGATGATAATCATGAAGATGAATAATTGCTATACAGACGGACAACATATAAATACTGACAATCTTCCATGCAAACCTTCACTCACTTTCTTTCTTCGTCAAAACACATGGCCTGTTTATGTGAAGCTCTCCTACAAAAAGAATTGGATTTTTTTAAACCCTATTTCTTAATGCCAAAAACGCGCGCGCTTATGACGTCACTTAAGAGATCAACTTCTAAACATTTTAATGTGATTATTGCGAGACTCTCCTCGAAAAAACTTAGTCTTCCCTCCCCCGGCAGGATTTAGCGGAGGTGAGGCGTACGGGTGGGTGTAGTGGGGGAGGGGGCAGTTCGATCCATCACGTCCGTTGTCACATGCCATTAGCTGAGGCCTATGTGGTGCGGGCGGCTGAAAGTTCGCCCTGAGATTGTTCGTACATTTTTAATACTTAAAAAAATACTATTTTATTTTACAATATATTTTTTATTAACTTTACGCCCTCAATTTTTACGCGTTATTTATATACGCGTATTATAAAGTTGGAGTGACGTAAACTCTATTAAGACATGGTCAATAAAACATTACCATCACTAAGTTAGGTTAATGTTTTTCGATCTTCTATGTATGTAGATTTGAGATTCGCCTTCATCACGCGAGTGGGAATATTAAAATATATTTTCAGCGGCCGGGTTTTTATTTTTACAAGAAAGTGTACCTAAAAACTTGTGATTACAATGTTTCTATTATAAGAACTTTGCAGCTTAAACGTATGAGTAATTTGTAGATGATACACATCAAATATAATAAACATAAACATGAAATGATTTTCGTTAAACGATACCGACGAGCTAGCGGTCTTCTTTAGGATGTTAGAAAACGTTTCTCTTAAGCTTTACTAGAATACAAAGTTTCTAAACATACCTAATAACCTTAAACAATATTTCAAATAAATGATATACGTCTTTGTTTTAACGACCTTTAGTTGTAGGAGTGGCAACGATACTATACACTGAATGATTATAATTCGCGACTCAAATGTAATCAAAGATATCAATCATAAAGCCTAATATGTACATACATTGAAATATATAGTAATGATTTACTTTAGTCGCAGCCTTAACTTAAGATTAAAGGAAGAATTAATGTAAAATAGAATTCTTAAATAATTTAAAATGCTACTTATTGTTCATAGTTCCGGATATTATTACGTATTACAGGGTTACGGATTAAGGCTAAAGTATATATAAAGTAAAAAAAATCATACATATATATATATTAGAAAAGCAGTTTTAATATGTCCTACTTAACTTTTTTTAATTAACTGTATTTTTACGGTCATATAATATATAACTATTTACATGTCAATTACCAAATATAATAGTAGGTACATAATGATATAAAGTTCTGCATAAGTTTATAGAATATTATGGAACGTCTCATAAGTTTATGGTTTTGTAAGTGTAAAGTAAAAAATTGTAATATAAAAAATTGTCGCGTCAAGTTTAGACACATAAGAATTTAAGCATCAATAAAATTACATTTGAGAGAATGAGAATTCTTTTATCTTTGTGGCGCTCTTTGAGACTGTTTTACTCGTGATGCATATTATTCATTTCATAATTTATTTCAAAACCGCATTTCTTTAAGTAATACTTCGTAAAACTTTCACGGCCCCTCACTGTGGATATATCACAAATGAACGTGTTAACAGCAAATATATACATTTATTTACCGAGAGCCGAGAAGTGGAACACGCTCACTTGATATTTGACAAAATAAAGTGGGGACACTAAGAATTGGAACGGAAAACTGAAAAAATACAAGAAGTATTAGGTATCAGATTTAAATCTGGGATTCAATTATGACAATCAACTCCTAACTAACTAACTAAAAAACGTACATTTTTACTCAAGCGTAATAAAACGTTATTACGTTTAAGTAAAATTTTGATTCTAAGCATTGATGGTAACCTTCGATTTTATATGTACAGATGAAATAAGTTTTATGTTGCGTGTAAGTGCACATTGTGGAATACATATCCTATAAACTTAGGCTATGTATTCCACGTTGTTCACGTTGCCTGCTACAGTTTTGATAATGAGAAGTTCAAGTTATGAAGTACGCTAAGGTACAATTAATTACTTTAAGTAGGCCCACGTCCAAAATTGAAGAGGTAAAAGCAAGGTCATAAATTAGCCTACACAGTCTGTTATGCTCGCATGAACGGTTACCACCACTTTTTGATGAAGTCTGGTTTAAGTTATAGAAAGATAAGCGCGCACAACAAGCGCTGTACTCTGATCACTGCATTATATGTCCGACTATCGAATGCTGTCTGAAGTAGGGCCTTACCAACTATGAGGACACTGAGGACAATCCGAATGGAGTTGACCACAATAAGTTGACGGTCCCGCCGTTACCAGGTACTGCAATTTCATCACTGCGGTCGAAGCGAGTCTCCGTACCTCCTACTAACGTAAACTGGCGTCAACATTTATGCTGTTTATGCGATCTGTGAGAGCTGGATTGATTGGACCCAACGGGACGGATATGGCAAAGAAACCACGTATCTACTTAACAAGTAATAATTTGGAGGTCCATAGTCCATAGGCGTCAGTGGTTGGTTCGTTCTGTTCTATGGAATAGAGATAGATAAAATCACACTGTGCAACTATAACACAAAACAAAAGCCGTAGATGAGTGCTGTACAAAGTACTAATCAAAAAGAAACTAAAAAATAGCTAATCTACCTTAACAAATTCTTTACATTTTCCATAAAATAAATGAGACGCCGTATCTGTCTCCCAGATCAAACTGTAACCGAATTCAAATTAATTTGTAATCTCCCCTCCATCCAAATTGTGTGGGCTGAAGGAGTTTAAACAACGTCAACCCCTTTTGACTTTCAATCACTTCTTAACAAGCGCTTAACAGGGGTTCTATTTTTATTGAGTGTAATAAATATATTTGAGTTTGTGCAGACGATTAATATTGGTCGATTAGTGGTTTTGGAGAAAATTGATTATAAGCAACACGAGGGAAATAGAAAATGTACAGATATAAATAGTGTATATCCAACTTACCTATTTGTCTAAATGCGAAAGTGTTTATATAACACGAGTATGTTTGTGGAATTTTGATTTCCATAAGTGCCAAATACATATCCGTATTTGGCTTCTATGGAAATCATAATTCTGCCTTGAAATAATGAAATACGTAACTTGGACCAGAGATACATAATAATTCTACAGCACAAAATTATATGTGCATATAGCGACCCAATAGATATTTAAGCACATCTGCCGGCAAATATTATTCTCGTAAAACGCAATCCAAATCTCGAAACAAAATATGCTTGTCTGTCTACATATAAGCTGGTTAAGTTATTCTTAACTACAATTTTTTGGTTACTTATCTACTGATCTTACCATCAAGGAGGAATTGAAACATAAAGACATAATCCATTTAGTTAACCATAAAAATATTGTTCGCAGCCATCTGCGTAATTGTGTAGCAGTTAGCAGCAGTGTGTTCGTAAAGTTTGGGCGGCAGTTGTTGGAAGTTCGGATATGAACAGCAGTCTTGTCAGCGGAGCCGTGTTCTTGTGATGGATTACTTTTTTGAATTTCCCTTTTATTGTGTGTGAACACAAAATAAAAGTGAATTACATTGCTGTATTTGAAGATAGAAATAATCAAAAATAAAAATATTAAATGTTTGTCGAGTATACATTTAAGTCAAGCCTGGCTCAGTTGGTAAGTTCGGTTGAGCCGAGTTGCAGACTTAGAATTCGGCAGTGTATTGGTATGTGATGTCTTAATGACAATTAAAAGGACGTTATGTTTTCCTTGTATCAATGTAAAAAAATAGTAACAATTTCTTTTTTAATTAAAAACCGTCCCGGGTTTGCTCGTGTATAAATGTTACCTTATCGTTAAAATTATCCACTAAAAACTTTCCGTAGGTGAAATTCGATTCTTAAACAGTCGATCACTTACACACAAATCTTTCTTTTTTCATACGAGTATAAAAAGTAATTAAATAAGGTTTTTTTAATATCTCCGTGTATAGCAGCTGATCTCACGTGGCTGCCCTCGCTTTTCTCGGTCATTGTAATCATGTACTGTCACCGCTTTGATAAGGGGGGAAGTTGGAATTACTTCCTATTCCTCCCATTTCCTTGCTTCGGGCTTCCCTGCGCTCATATCAATGGGTTTATAGTGGATGCCGCTGTCGATTCTGGCGACACAGGAGTAGCAGTGGTGGGAGTGAATTGTGGACCAAACACGTATCAAAAACAAAAATATGCAGATTACTTAGTGGTGAAGATTATTTTTTAGCTTAACTTACTTTGCAGGTATAAAGGTTATGCCGTTTTTATAACCTCTATATTATAATGCCTTTATACAGATAAAGGTACCTTTTACGACCGCTTCTGCGAAGCATCTCAATTTCCTAAATAATCAAGGAGGTACAGAAAAACGTGAACGGAAACGTCAATATAGAAATAAAATGTAATTCCGTGGACGGCGCAGTACGTGCGCGGGGGACGGTGCGGTGATCCATCACGGCGAGGACACGGACGGACAGATTTTGAGAATAAACGAAATAGCAGCGTGCGATTTACACGTCTCCTTCTGTGTGCTATACTCGCTTATATGTCGACCGCCTCGTGGTCTAATGGTTAGCATTTTCAACGAGAGCACCTGAGGGAAATAATCAGGTTCAAGTCTCAAAAGTCGTTGGGTCGGACCAAAAAGTGGTATGAACGGTTCTTGGGGCAGACCAATAAGAGAAATTAACGGATCTCGGTTCAGAACAAAAAGTAGAAAAATATAAGGTATATCTCCGGTCGCAACGGAATAACAGAATGTGGATATAGAGAATGGTCTCTGGTGTGTTTGTTTTTTGAACCTTTTGAATGCGAGTAGTCGGATTTGAAAAATACTTTTGCGTATGATCGCTACATTTATTACGCTTGAGGAAGGTAGAGACTAGGCTGCACAACACTATGACGTTGCGAAAGTAGAGACTAGGCTGCACAACACTATGACGTTGCGAAGGTAGAGACTAGGCTGCACAACACTATGACGTTGCGAAGGTAGAGACTAGGCTGCACAACACTATGAGCTGCACAACACTATGACGTTGCGAAGGTAGAGACTAGGCTGCACAACACTATGACGTTGCGAAGGTAGAGACTAGGCTGCACAACACTATGACGTTGCGATCATTAGGAGTGTGATATCGAAGGAGAAGACGAAGGGTCGATGGTGCGCCGATCATTGATCAGGTCAAGGACGATATCTGCACAACATCTCTCTGGTGTACACAATTGCCTATGTCCAGCAGTAGACGGATACCTAAATGTATAAAAACTTACCAATCTTCTAGAAATGCTAGGAGTACCAAGGTATGGTAGGCAGGAAAAGGTTATCGAATTTGTTTTGGTATCCGATTTCAACCTACGTGATTGAACCCAAAAACAAGATGGCGTTAGAGTACTATGAAATCTGTTGACATAACCAGATCCCTAGAATTTCCCGCATTGTTAGCTTTTCAAAAATCGAGTCATCATCTGACTAAATACGTTTTAATGTTTACGAAATTCGTTTCGGCATCTATTCCGACCATATTTCAAGTGAGGTCTCGACTTACTCTCACACACATTTATATCTTTTTTTCGGTAATGTGGCTAAGAAAAACTTCCGAGTACCTACAACAAGCTGCGTGTCAGTCGGTCCTGTTGTCCGCAAGTTATTCAAGGTACGTACGCGTTGGTACACCTATAGACACACAGATACGACATAACTCTATGTGTGGATATTATATAGATTCCACGGGCTCGTAACTCTGCTGGGAAATCGGTCCGAACTCCGTAATCAGACCGATTGGAATAATTTCCCTTATGTTTTCTTTTTAAATTTGTGTACCTACAGGCTTGGCTTAGCCAATCTAACACTTTGTCAGTATACCGTGATTGTATTATGGTATGCTGCTAAGCATAAGGTTTTATAGTAGGTATAGTCTCGGACCAACAAGAAATCGTATTCGTTTGGTGATTACCGACACCCATTTATATACGTAAAGGCAGACGCGTTGCCCTCCTCTCATTCCTCCCCAATAGGCCACCGGCTACGCACAAAGCGTACGAAACCCGACAGCATATAACCATCGTTAGGGCGGCATGTGAGCAAAAGTTGCCTGCACTCAGCAGCGCTGCATCATGGCACTACCTATTACTAAAACTTTTAGCATATGTCAGCGAACCTAATTCCGGCGGTCCCCACTCTTGCAATCAGAGCACAGATCATCTCAGGTCTTCCGTCGAGAAGACCCACACCTGGACTGAAACCTATCTTAATTACCATAGTCCTGAAGACATTAGCTAGCATACCTACCTACCTATACCGACAGCTACCATCGATACTACCATATCATATGATACGATAAATGAATTATATACTTACATTAATGAGCTAACAATACTTCTAACTACTGCCGTGGTCTTCTGCTTACACTTTTCTGTTGCAGAGAAAAGCGAAAGGAGCAGCCGATCACCAAGTCTTTACGAAAGTCAACGTCCATTCGTAATCCACGCGGTTGTGTGAATATACTCATATGGACGAAGTACCTCTGCCTACCTCTTCGGTGATAATAGGCGTGAAGGTACTTTTTCTTGGACGAAGCAATGTTAGCATTGGAAAGGCTCCCTCACAAAATAATAATACAGACAAGCTTATATGAGAAGTGCTTTCAGAAGTGGCCCAAAATCTGAACGCTGTCCACCAGTATTTGCAGTACAATAACACTCGGATGGGCGATCCATCAAAGTGTCAGCGATCGTCCCCCGACGCACCCCGCGCCTCCATCCCCTGCCGCGTCCGCAAATCCCTTATTTACTGGAATAACACACCTATTGTGTTCTTCCCTATTGTTGGCTACTGATATTTCGCTTTTGAAATATTTTAATTTCATACAAATGAAGACTTATCCGTGGTGTGGACGGAGATACCAGATGTTTAATGCACGTAGGACAAAGCTACAAGTAAAAAAATAGGTAAGTAAATTTATATGACAATGTTGGCTTGAAGGATTAGCCGTCGTCGCGTGCGGACGCGTTCTCTGTGCGCTCGTGACGACCACATCTGGCTACTCCTTTTTTTTTGTTGACGCGGGGAAAGGCATTTACACACCTTCACCGGCCCTGGGTGGGGTCCAGTGGTTCGCCGAATGGTCACATAGAGGTTGTCCACGCCCAATTGTCGTGTTCGATGTGAAAAATATCCAGTGGAGTCCGCGTCTCGCCGGCATGGACGGCTCGCGTGAAAAACGCTTCTACGAAGACAACGGTACGCTCGAGGCCAACCTCACGATCTCGTGCGTCGATGACCGCAATGGCGCCGAGGAAAAAAAAATATAGCGGCCGGAGTACCGGGAAGCCAGGGTCGAGGTTGCCTGGCGCTGCTGCGCTGCCGGCAACGGCGGAAGGAGGTGATCGCTCCGTTTGAATGCGACGCCAGTTCGGCGACGCCTACCGGGGAGGCCGTGACAGCTGCGTTCGCCGCGTGACCTTCCTCTGCCGGTACGTCCGCAATGACGCATCTCACGCGCAAGACATACAGATCTTTCTAGCCAGCCGCGCTGATATGCCATCATTCTTTGATGCTAGAATGAAGCTAGCTGCGGTTTTGAGGTGAGGTTTGATTTCGTCTGGGTTACAAGAGCCTCAAAAACAGCATCCATGTCCATTTAGGAGATTGCTCAAAAGAGATAACCATTTGCCAAACGTTATACGGATGTATGGGCGTTGGTGGCCACTAAAGGACCGCGAACATTATAATGTTCACAATTTTTTTTAATTTACTCTCAGACGACCGATTGGTTCAGTTATGTAGGAAGAGGGCGTGCCTTAAGTCAGATGTAGACAGTACGAATCCCACCGTCATTGCTGTTTATCTATGTGTAACACATAAAAATCCAATAAATTGTCGTTTTCTGGTAGCCACATGGCACGCGCGCACGCACTCACACACACACACACATGCACGAATGAAGTACTCGGTAGCGACTTTATTATAAAAAAACATTTATTTACTTATTAATTTAACATAATAATATTAACCATACTATAATAATATTAATAAATAATATTATTAACAGAGTTACAGTATATTTCAAATATAAAAGTGATAACGGTCTCAAATAAAAACATACATAATTTGTATTATACTAAAGTGCTTCGACTACATATTGACTAGGACAGCGGATGGTATTATAACAAAGGAAATATGGCCAGTCCCTCTGTGAGTTCATATCAAAGGGTCGTAAGAGGTTGCCGCTGTCGCTACTGAAAGGAATGGCAGAGGTGGGATCGAGTAGTGGGGTAACATATTCGTTTCGAAGGTGGTAAGAAGTGCCCCCCTTTCTTTTAAACTACCGTTTAGAACTGAGTAAGGATTGCAAACGAAAATTTCTTGCAATACAATCAATGTGGTAGTTTAAGTAGATATGGGACTTTTTTATTTGCTGCTACGGAATGCGGAAACCGGTCAGGCCGACTCTTGACAAGCGAGGCTCAGATATCCGCGTAATTGTTACGCAGACGTTTTTCCCCCTCCGCCACCAAAGACTCACACGACATGAAAGGCGACACAGCGGTCGTGCCTGTCCAGTTCTGCTACCACGGCACGACGCTACCACTTAACAGATCCTTGCGACATAATATTTCTGTTTCCTAGTCACTTCACTGTATCTATTTACGTATCCTCGATATATCCAGCCGACCGATGGCGAGTTACTTATGAAAAATTATCTCTTGGTTGTACAATAAAACTCGTCCGTATAAATACAATTTATTTACTTTGTCTAAGAATCTCATAACACTCCTCGCTTGGTTTCTGTTTCGACTACGTGCTTATATACAACGAGCTCCCCCNNNCCCCCCCCCCCCCCCTCCGGCGGACCGGAGACTCACTGCCGCACCGAATCGCTTATCCTGCAACAGAAGTCCTGTATCAGTAACAATGATTGTTACAACTGGCTCCTAAGGGGCCAAGGGGGGGAACCTGATCTAAGGATCAGGTTCCTTAACTTATGGTACTCAAGACCAAATTTATATAACTCTACTGACCTCTAAAGAATATATTAGATGAGATAACAAGATTTCTTATTCTATACGTTAAGGCAAAGCGCATGTTACCTGCGGTCCCCTGATACATGCTACCAATTCTACGGATCCCTAAACTGATCCGTAGATCCCACTTTAAAAAAATCTCCTTTAGAAGACTGTGCAATATTATTGAAATTTTAATATTGAACACTAATAATGCCTCCAAGTGTATGTTAGTTTAATTTGAGCAATATTTATCGCGGCCTGGGCAGTACAATCGATCGTCTTGAAATGTTATGGCCGAGCAGCTCACGCCAAGATCGCTTTGACGTGTTATGTGCAGATCCACGCCATCCACGACGTGGACCACTATTCTCCCCAATCGTTTGCAGTACTATTTACGTGAGTATTCTGTGCTCAAGGTTAGTCAAATATTAATCCGACTCACGTTAAGAACCTGTAGTACTGTACAGTTTCTACTGGTAACGATAACGCGTGCGCGCGTGAATGAGCTGCGTCTTCGTGGATGACACCCTTTATACGTTTAGTATTGTACCAGAGCACCGGTATGACGTCATAGATGCCTGACAAATGGGTTGTATGCTAATTGTAACTGTCACGTGACTTTTTCAGACGGCCTGAATCAAAGTTTGTGCGGCTCTTAGCGCAGTATTAGTTGCATAAATGTTCGTTAAACCAGCGGCGAGGCGTGTACAAAAGAGCTTCATAGCTGGTTGTTAACAAGTAGCCGACTGTAGTTGTTTATACTCATCGCTCAATCGTCCAGGAGTGGTATGGAGTGACGTCTGGTGCAGGGGAAGAGATACCTTCCCGAAACTAGTCAACTGCATCTCATTCATTGATGGCCCATTGAGGGCGAAGATAGAAGGGCAACGCATCTGCGTAACAATCATGCGAGTGTCCATGGGCGTCGGAAATCAACGAGAAGCACCGATTTCTCATTTGCCCCTGATGCTATAAAAAGCCTAAAAATGCTAAAAAAGGCTAGCAAGTCCAGCGAGTGTGACAAGGAAATACGGCATGTGCAAGCCCCTACTGCAGCACAAGCTCAGCTTCTGCGCTCTCACCTGCTCCCTAAAACGGCTGCTGCAGCGGCCACCACATCAGGCGCGCGCGGCAGGGCTAGCGCCTCCAGCGACACGGCGTACGGCATGGGCACGTCTACGCCCGTCACCCTCCACACCGGCGCGTCCAGCTCGAAGAACGACGGAGATTCCATCACGCGCGCGCAGATCTCGGCGCCGATACCTGACAGATACACATCACTTAACGATATAATCACTGTCTATAGTTTGTTATAATAGAACCAGAAGCCATTCTTATAAATAAATAATAAATAAATATTATTATTATTTATTATTGTATATTATTCTCCTTCTGCCCATCACCTCAATGGACCAGATTCTCACGAAATGTTGTGTAATGCCATTTGTAAGGTCAGGTCACTGGGAGCGCTACGCCACAGTTGAAATCAGGCCGGTGTTATGTGAGTGAGAGGTACAGCAGTGGGACTAAAATTTAAAAAGAGTACAAGTTGCTGTGTGTGTGTGGTCTTGCTGCCGTCTGTTCCTCAGAGTGCGTGACTCAGAGGAACAGACGCCAGCAAGACTAGACAAGAGAAACTAACGGTTAGACCACAGATCAGGTTGGAAGACGATATCCGTGTCCCCATTCCGAGGTGGATCCGAGGAATAGTAGATCGGCAGTCTTAACGTGTGACCACTGGTTTACAAAACCATTAGGTACACGATTTCATACTGAACTACCAAATTATATCATTCATCTATCAAATTATATCTCATCAAAGCATAATATATAAAGGCCACATTGGAATATCCTCATGCACGAGTGGTTTTAGTAGAGTTAGGGGTGCTCAACCTTTCGTGGGCTTTTTATTATTTAGGAAGACGCGGTTTTCAGTTGCTGGTTCTCAACCTTCCGTGGGCCCGCCCGTGGTGTACAATACCCAGGTATGAGACGTGAGCGCTCACCGGACTGCGGCCAGCCCTGCTCTACGGTGACCAGGTGGTGCGTCTTAGAGATGGACTGCGCGATGGCGTCGAAGTCTAGCGGCCGCAGCGACCGCAGGTTGATCACCTCGCATTCGATACCTGCAAATTAAATGTTATTTGGTTACCATAAGGGACACTACAAAACATTTATGATAGCAAAATAGTGTGTGGTAATCTAATTATATTGCCGATCATTAAGGGTGATCTAGGCAAAGCTTTATCTGGTGTCAGGTTATACACACCTAGGCTAGAATAATTTATCAATTTCCTTTTAGCATTCTGAAGAAACTAAAAATCATATTCAATACTCTGTTCTTATTCCGAATATGCAAAAATAGGTACTTCAAATTTGTCCTAATTGTCTTTGAAATTTTTAATATTAAACGGTATGTCCATATTGTCTGTAGATAGAAATTATGAGACATACAGTAAAAAGCTTCAAGTAAAGTAAATTCTCAGTTGGTGTACCTTTCCCTGCCAACTCCTCAGCGGCCTGCAGCGCGGTCTCTACAGACTTGCCGGCTGCCACCAGGGTGATGTGTTGACCGGGTCGCTCTATTTTTGCTTTACCTGGCAACGACAAACAATTTCCTAGTAAGTAATTCATAGATAGAAGTAAGGCATATCTTTTCCTTTACACTAACAGCATACATAAACTAAAATAGGAAATTTCCAGATACATTATGTCAAATTTCGACCATTACTAAAAGTTTAGTGTTAAGTGACCGTGTCACCGAGGCGCCTAGCATAGTTTTTATTAATCCAGTACCGCTCTGTAAGGCGCTGCGTAAGAGCCCGCGTGTCGCCCTTGCATATGTCTCTCCTGCTGTCCCATCCCAATAGGAGTATAGTGCCACCTTGTCTGTGCACGTACTTGTATACTATAATGTGACGCGTTAAGGAAGATGACGCCCTAAAAGAAGTGCAGCTTGGTTGACATTATGTATTAGAGTAAAAAAAGAACGTCATGCGAATATGCTCTTTATAAAATAGTATAAAATATTTAGTGTTGTCACAGTACTAAATATTTAGTGTTGCCACAGTACTAAATATTTATTGCGAGGTGTGGAATCTCTTACCGATCGGCAGTACAAAGTCTGGCGACAGGGCCTCGTCGGACATGGGGTACTGCACACCGTAGACCATCTCATTCTCCAAAAACACTACAGGGTCGTTGTCTCGGATTGCTGCTTTCAGGAGACCTGGAAATTATAATCAAGTGGTCACTAGTTGAAGACCCTTCTGTAATATTAATTTCATAAAAAATGGATGATTCGTTTTATGGTATACGATATATTTTACGTATCCTATAGGTTCACTACTTTCGGAAGGATTTGCCCAAACTAGCTCTAAACAAGGTGTAAAAAGTGAATCGAGAAGCCTTTGCTCCGCAGTGGGACATGCACGACCGATGATGATGATATCGTACTGCAGTGCAGCATTCGCGCAAATCGCCCCGACCCAAATAGAACGTTTGCAAAGAATGCAGAATAGATTCTTGCGCAAGGCCACTGGATGCCCGTGGTACATCCGTAACATCGACCTATATTGCGGCTTTCACTTAACATCGATAAAAGGACACTTCAAAGAGCTGCCTCAATAGTTCTTTGACCGTGCTCTTAATCACAAAAACAAAATAATCGTTCAAACGTCGGAATACGACCCGACGTTAATAACCGACTCCCGTTACCGTCGGCCGAAGCACGTACAGCACGACGCCGACGACGCGACAGCCATAGCAGTTGCTAAGTCCGCCCTTGCACACAAGCAAAAACACACCCAGACAGTACTATCCGCAGTAAAATGCCAATAGGGCCAACCTACGGATAGCAGGTTTTAGTCGGTAGTAGCTATCGCTTCACGACCTGAGCCCGACACACACTCAAGGCCCCCTTGGGTCGTCTGGATGGTGCGTAAATGCACTTTTCCTGCTAGAACCAATGTCATAGACTCCGCTCGTACCGGTCGAGCGATGAAACCTAACACATAGTGACACAGTTATAACACACATGACTGTCAGAATGACAAACTCACACACCGCTTACGGAAACCAGCCCGGGTTCGTATCCGTAAGTTGAGAGCTCAGATCTTTAGAGATAAAATAACGCGACTTTAGAGAGCTCTAATAATAAGAAATAAATCAAGTACGGCTTTTTGCCGATTTGTAGCACCAATCAACCACTCCCGCCAGGGGGGGGGGGGCGAGGAGACCGGCCTCCTCAGATAAGCCAAACATTAAACGAGCTCAATTAGCCCTATCCACGACACCGCAATTAAAACGGCATCGTGCGCGCGCCGTACCGCTAGTGTGGGGAGGGGGATCGCTTCCCCCTTTTAGGTCCCAATAATAATCACCATACGGTATCGCCCACAATAAAATTCAGGTCTATCTCTCATCTCTTCCCATCTGCAGGAAAAGAGGGGGTCTGTCCCCTATCGTCTCCCTAAACCTGAAGACACAAAAGTCTTCGATAATCAGTCGAACTGCCAAGGTGGGGCAAGCGCCGCCAACCAGTAGTAGGTCCATCCGAAAAAAAAGTGCGACATGGTAGGCTATTAATATAATAGTAATGTAATAGGTGAACCGCGTTTCACACATGTAATATATCTTAAGAAAACCATCATTATTGGGATACAAATTAATAGTAATCTATAGTTCTGTGTAATTTCACCTAAATCCATAGAAGGTGAGTATAGCGGATCAAACCAGCAGTCAGTATCAGTGCTTAGCAATGGAAATGATATTGCATTTTCTGCCGTATGGGCACAATGGGTGCATGGGGTAGGATAGAGCAACGTTTTTGCCGATATTTGTAATAGCATATAAGAACAATAGTGGCATCGCAGCCATTAGTTGACTGTCGACACCCATAAATGTCTCGTACACAATATGCGGCGTCCAGCAGATACGTTGTCCTACAATAATCTTGCATCCAATGAGCTACCGCACTCCTCAACACCGCGTGACCGTAGCCATCACTGCGTCGTTCGAAGTCTCGATTCTAGTGAGTGTAAAGTTTCATTTTTAAGCTCAATGGTGATGTGTCCAGTGCAGCTTTATCGGTTTCTATGAGACACGTCGGGTAACGGTCTAGGCGAGATTGCGGTCGATAGGGAGACAGACCTCGTTCCTTTCCCGCAGATGGGAATGGTGCATTCCGGTAGTTATATGAGATTAGCCAAAGTAACTATTATTATCTTGGCTGATGGGAGCGGGAACCTTCACCCCACCTCTCTAACGGCTCACACGCGTCAGCTAAGCTTTAATTAGTAGTAATCTAATTGATTGTTTCCTGTAGGGTATCACTCCCTCCTAGGCATTATTTTTCACATCAGGTTTTTTAGAAATCTGAGAAACCAGCCCTTCTTTGTTCAAGATAATAATAGTCAAGTTAGGCCATTATTTCTATGATTGTGGTGACTGTTTTCCTTAGTCTGGGCTATAAAAAGCACCTTTAGCATCCTCGGAAGTGTACGGCATGCACACTTTGAGTCCAGGGCAGTGGCTGAACCAAGCGCCGTAACACTGCGAGTGCTGTGCCGCCACACCCGCCGCCGCGCCGTTGGGCCCACGGAACACGATGGGACAAGGCACCGCGCCCGCTGACATGTAATATGTTTTCGCCGCCGAGTTAATTATCTGCAATTAGAACATGCTTTATATAGCTATAAGAGGCAGTATTGTTTCTGCATGGCAGTTGAATTAGTCTGGAGCGAGAGACTTTTCCTATGCCACATAATAATACTAGCGCAAAGCGACAATCGATACTTATTAAAAACAAAGTCTCCTAAAAAGGTCTCTGTACGTGATTGATTTTTGAGATTAAAAAAATATATATGAGAAGGTAGCAGCCGACTCATGGTATGCATGGGCGAAGCCGAGGCGGATTACTAGTGTAGACAAAAAGGCCACACTAAAAGTAAAACAGTCTAGCGCGCAAGCATTCTAACACCAATAAATAGTAATCTAAATTTGTTGTCAAATGAAATAGCAATAAGGAAGACTCACATGATCAATGGCTTGCATGGAAAAGTTAAATGTCATGAACTCGCAGATCGGTCGGAGTCCTGCAAATGCTGCACCAACTGCAATACCAGCGAAACCAATTTCAGTGATAGGTGTATCAATAACACGTTTGTCACCATACTTCTTCCATAAACCTCTGGAATGTATAAAATATTTTTTATTGTTGATTTTTGGTGTTGTCTGTCTGATGCTCTGGCAGGTGTCACACCATGGATTAGATATGAAGGTGTACATGATTGCATGGTTGGGACGATGATGTGACATCAGGACATGCTATAATACTTATTTATAAATTTTAGAAATAAAAATGTAGGTCTTTAATTAGCCTTGCTGTGCCTGTTATAATCAAAATAAAGTATAGCCTATACTTTAAGTTGGACTAAGTGTCTGTCACATGTCAAATATTGTGACAAGGGAAATAAAATGAGCAGGGAAAGAAAACATGAACAATGACGGCGACTTTAACATCTGTGGTGGAGAGTGGCTAAAGCTTTCATAGATAGAAGAATAATGTAATACAAAGATGACCGAAACTATAAGCCCATTAAAACTATAAATTCTAATTGAGAAACTAATTTGTAACAAGTAATTTATTATTATATTAATCATCTATTGTTCTTATTTTTATATATGCAGATATTGTTTTTTTATTGTATTGTTTTTTAAATTATTAGCAATAGAGATTATAATTATTTAAATCTTGAATTTCTAATTAACATAACGTAAAATGATCTGCAATAACAAAGGCAATTATTTACCTTTAATTCTATAACTAATGTTATACAGCCTGAAATCAATGCAACTACATAAATTTAATTTATTGACATAAAAACATACAGATTAACTAGCTAGGTATGGTATGTAAGTACAAGGTGAAGACTAGATAGTCTAGACCATAGATGAATTAGATGCCGATGATAATAGTTTGAAAGCAATCTTTTTTATGTATATGGAGGATATCCATAAACTCAATGACTTGCTAAATTTAACAATTCAATGCTGTACTTGATTTGTTAATAGTAGTCATTTCAAGTATATATGAATTTACAATAATAGACAAAGAGGTAGTGCCATGCTGCATAGGAGGAGATAGTGTCATGCATGATGCATGACATACATACTCGCACGCAATGGAATTGTGCCGGCACGACCTGAGAGGTACCTCTCGCTCACTTAACGCCGCCGTAAAGTGACACCTACGGTGTCGCGTTACGTGTGGTTTGTGAGAAGCCGGTGGCCCATTGCAGGGGGATGTTTGAAAAGGAGGGCAACAAATCAGCATACTTATGCTGATCATCATGGGCGTCGGTAGTCGTTGAAAGGCTCTGATTACTCGTTTGTTCACCTATACTATGAAAAAAAAAATTGGATCATGCTGAAATATTTGAGAAATAACACTGCTATACAGGAAAGGGGGACACAAATCAATTTACCAACTACAGGCCCAGCAGCATCATGTCTTCCTTGTACCAGGCCACCACTCAGGAAGTATTGTGAGAAAATTTTGTATCTTCACACATAAGATTTTAATTGATTTCTCTCAAACATTTTAACTACCTATTATAATTGTAGTATATTACCAAAAAATGGATCTTTGCTGGAGTACATTTTCACGCTATCATTTGTTATGATTTCAAATGTAACCCAAAATTCACATTTATGTTTCAACATAATCGTGTATTGTTGGTACGATGAATTCAAATGTGGTTGACTAAGTTTGCAGACGAAGCTCAATATTCTCCTTTAACAATTGTTATGGGAGAAAAGATGAATAATGTAATCCAAGATAAGAAATGAATAACATCAGTATATTTAGCATATAATGCAGATTGCATTCATGAGATTTTACAAGAACATCTTGATGTAAGGAAAATAGTGTCACACTGGGTGCTGCACAACCAGAACACAGAAACAGGCCTTTTGGAAAGGTGTAGGCTCGTCTCCGCCTATGTTTATGATATCATTACAGGTGATGAGTCCTGGATTTATCAATACGATCCAGAAAATAAGTGACAGTCTACTGTTTCAAAACAAAGTGATGTCTACCAAAGTGAAGCAATCGAAAATAGGATTAGAAATCCCTGGTTACTTCAATATAGGTAATGAACTGCTCTGGAGCAGTCCATAAAAAATCAAGTAGTGGTGTAAACCCGCTTCATAAAAGGTAAGTACATAAGTACTGTCGATCATATCTATATGCAAAAATTAAACAATCAAGAAAGGTATATGAATACACGAAAACACTTTAGGTCAGTTTTGTGGACTACTCAAAAGCCTTTGACACAATTTCATGTATAGTGCCCTAAGAACAAGACATATGCTCCATATACATTGATATTATCCTAAGATGGAAAGACCAAAATCTATCTTTCTATTGGATAGTTGAGTTAGCAGGCAGAATTAGTGGACAGTGGATCTGAACCTACAAATTATTATAAATACCAGTGCTGGAAAACTGTTCTATTGAACATGATCACTACTACTTTTCTCTAGGTTTGTCGATGACATTGTGTTGCATGAGGAAATGGGGAAGAACTGCAGTACATTTGGAATTAATAAACTTTTATAACCAAAAATATACTACTACATATAAAGCAAGGCAAAACATAAGGTGACAAATTGGGATAGCATTCTGGCTAAGTTCAACACCACTAGAGTGTCCACATAGATGTTGTACATCATCAATATGATTTATTGATACCACAAATGTGATATTGACTGGAGAGCATGCCTGGAAGAAGTAATGGAGCATCAGACAACTATTCAAAAACATCAAACTCAACTTAAAATAATAAAAAAAACAAGAAACAGTGGAAATAGACAGGACAGGACATAATTTATGGACCACAGATGGAAGATGCTCAAGAATAGTGATAAGCTGGTGGTATTCCATAGACAACAAATATAAGACACAAAGCCTTACTTTATTGCATCAAGGTACTAATATCATATAAAATATATTTTAAAACTAAGCTTCTGAACTTTTAAGTTCAGAAGCTTACTTTTAAAATATTTTTACCTAGATTTTGAGATCCAGCCAATGTAATTTGAGAGCTCCCAATATGAATTACATGAATTATTGTTATATAATAAGTGATGGTATTAGTTTTGCCATGTATTTGGATTCTATTATCGCGTTTATAAAAATACGTGTGTACAGTGTCCTATCAACAATGTCAATGGATGCAAATGAATAATGACGAGGATTTTAGGTTACCTGGTTACTTTGTAAGCCCCATCATACTGAGCTACTTCTTCACCCATTACGAACACACGATCGTCTTTTGCCATCTCCTCATCTATTGCCTGATTTAGGGCATCCCGCACAGTCATAGGTGTTGCAGATAAAGCCTTAGATGTAGAAAAAGATCGTCGTGACAACTTATTCAAAAGTCCAAATAAAACCGGTGATTTGAACGCCATTTTCACGAACACTAACACTGATGTTTGATTGAAATGTAATTTCTACGTACACTTTTCAACTTAAATAAGTATTTTTTGTGTCAGCTTAAGGGTAAACCTAGTAGAAATTAGTGCTAGTAGATTTTTAACAGATGTTGACAGAAGTGGTTGGTACTTGGGTGAAGGATGAATGGAGGTCGCCGAAATAGTTTTGCCAAGTTGACACTTGATAGATGTTTAAATATCAAAATACAACATATTTTTTAAGAGATGGCGCTGTTCTCTCCCATTTCATTCTTAGTGGAAGTCTGTTTTATTTATTTTAAGATCAAACTGAAATATTTATCCATATACTGCTCAGTATACCTATTATATTTCTAAACTATTCTTTAGGTGGAAATTTTAATGCATAGCAAATAGCAATGTGTATTTCCAAAGCAATTTTTTGATGTCAGATTCGTTCTTACAGACAGGCCAAGATCATGTAACCATACCGCCTCGTCTTTAACAGTTTATTTTCTCTAATTGTTTTATAAAGTAGGCATCTTTAGTTCGCAACTTTTCTCAGTATCTTTCGAAAGCAAATATGTAAATAAATGAATATCACTGTCACCTTTAAAAGAATTTTTTTTCGTTTTCGTGCTATGACACAAATATCTGCCACAGCTGTATTATAGAGATGTTTTTTTTCTAACTTGTGCCCTCAATAATAAGTAATATATTTCATATTCCAATATAGTTTTGCCGGAAAGATATTGCATTATTATTCTGTAAAAGCAGTAGACACACTTTTTATCAAAGTCATTAATGATTTTGTAATTAAAGTAGATAAGTATTAAACTCACAGGTATAATAATCTTCTTTCTGGAGGTCTAAATTAAAAACTATGTGTGATCCATTTTATACGCTACTTAGATTATAAGATTCATCGTGTATGAAGACAAAAATTGGAAGCAGTAATTAGCTGCCATTAGTAGCTACAGCTGCCAAACACTAACACCAAACGCCAAATTAGAGACGGTGCCTACTGAATAAATATGTTGGTGGCACGGACACTCACAAAAATACATACATCCTTCTGGCATAACAGGAAATATTGCTATAGACATTGAAATTTGCACACTGGATCCACACTAAAGCACTCGGAAACGCCTGCTGTCCTCTTGCCGGAAGGTGAGGGAGCGATAGTGTCGTCCCGCTTGCGCCGCAGCCCTCTCGTCCTTGTTCGGAACGCGGTCCGGAATAATTGTTATTCCGTGCCGTGTTTAGAACTCGGACGAAGCCAACGAGCTTTTTGTATACATATAGTCTGGTATATAAGAGGAGACCTAGACCCAACAGGTCCGAAGCCGCACCGCGCGACATACTCCCCGACCTTTTTGAAGAAAGTTCGGGGCAGTGAACAGCGAGTCCGACGGAGGACCTACCACCAACACGAAAAATGCCACGGAAGAAGGCTGAACGGGTGATCGTGAGGAGGCCCCTGTTCCCTTCTGAAGAGGAGAAGAAGGAGTTCCTAGCGGAGCTGCAGGAGCTACGCCCGCAGAAGCGCGAGGCGTCTTCGCCCGCCGAAGGACCCTCCAAGATGGTCGCAGTGGAGGAGTCACACTCGACCGCCACCTCTACGTCATCGCAATCTCTGTCTGCACACGACCCGCCTGAATCACTGCATACGTCACCTGTGGCTCGCGAGTCGGGAATGGCTGGCCCAGCGGCGCTCGAGGAGGACTCGTCGACGTCGCCGGGAGTCGCCTCCGCCTTCCGTTTCGGCTGCTGTGTCTGCAGGGGACGTCGACCCTGCCTTCTCCAGCGGATCGGTTGACGTGACGCGATATCGCAGCTTCGCCGCCGCTCTGGAGAGCCCCAGGAAGGTAGCCCCTAGGTGCGTCCGCTGCGGTGGGGTCCATGCAGTCGGGGACTGCCCGCTGCCGAGAGGAGCCACCCCGACCTGCGCCAATTGCAAGGGCCCTCACACGGCCAATGACCGGAGGTGTAAGGCCTTCCTTAGGGAGGCCAGAGCCAGAGGCATGGTCATCCACCCTCCCATATCCCACCCAAGCCCGCTGTACAGGGAGACCAGTTTACACTGGTCCGTCACGGCCGACATCGCGCCGCACCTGTGCCCACGGCTCCGTTGCGGAGGGAGGGACAGGTCAAGTACGGCCCTTGCCGCCCCGGCCAACGACCCCAAACCCAGGCAGGTGAAGACGGCCAAGCCCAAAAGGAGGGGCACTCTTAAGGGGAAGCCCCAAGCTGAGGCCGTCCCAAGCTGCCACCCTCCGCAGCAGGAAACCACCGTGTCCGCAGTGAGCCGAGTACCCTCACAGGCTAGGGACCCGGAATACGCACGCTCACAAACACGCGCACCAACTCACCCCACAGTACAGACACCAATTCCTTCACCACGGACATCAGTCCCCCCACCTTCGCGGGAACCGAGGCGCTCGGAGGGGGAGCAGCGTCGGTGCGATGAGCCCAGGGTCCACGTTGACGATACCAGGGAGTTAATCCGGGAGATCGTCAGTTAAGAGCTGAGGGCGGTCGTAAAGGACGAGCTGTCCAGGGTGCTCCGGGACCCGCGCATCTGGGCGCAAATTACACACGCACGGAGCCAACCAACGGGGAGCCAGTGATGGATCGTGACGAACTCGGGGTCGCTTACTGGAACCCTGGAGGTATAGGAGGCAAGAGCGACAGTCTCCGGCTGCTCGCTCTTGCCTCCGCGTCGGCCCCAGCCAAGTCTCGCCCAGCAGTATGACTTACACATCATCCTGCTGGGCGAGACTTGGCTGGGGCCGACGCGGAGCCTCCGGCTACCGAACTATGTCGCGTATCGGAGGGACGAGGTGTCGTCGAGCGGGAGGCCGTACAGAGGTACGGCTGTGCTCGTTCGGCGGGACGTCGTCCAGGACGAATTGAGACGGGGCCCCTTCACCGATATGGGCTTGACTGGTATAGTCGTTCACATGGCCGGGGAGGAGCTCAGGATCTACGCGGCGTACAGACATCCCGGGAACAGTTTTAACCTAGGTGATGTCCACAACGTGCAGGGGAATGGCGGCCAGGTGTTGTTGGTCGGCGACCTGAACGCCAAGCATCCAGCTTGGGGATCGGCCGTCACGAACAACGCTGGCTTCAGACTGCAGGAGGATNNGGAGCGGAGGCACTCCTCGGTGAAGGCCATACGTGCCGGAGTGCCACAGGGCAGTTGCCTATCCCCTTGCCTGTACGCGGCCTACACCAACGACATCCCCACATTCAACGATCCTTCGGGAGAGGGTGAGGTCGATGTCAAGCTCGTGCTGTTCGCCGACGACAGCGCTTACGTAACCTCGTCCCGAAAGCCGTAGCTCGCAACTGGGCGCATGCAGCGCATGCTGGACCGGTTGCCGGAGTGGCTCGACAGGTGGCGCATGTCCGTCAACGTGGATAAGACGACGGCGCTATATGTCAGCAAGAGGCGCTCCATGCCGGGGCTAACCGCCGGCTAAAGTTTAGAGGCCAGGATGTGTCTTGGGAATCCCCAGTCATGTATCTCGGATGCAGTACCGACCGCGCGTTGCGAATGGGCTCGCAGGTGGACTGAGCGGTCAACCAAGCGAGAACAGCCCGCGCTGTGCTGTGGCCGGTACCAGCGTCCGGACTTCCTACACGGACGAAGACGGGGATTTACAAGACATATATCTGGTCACGCCTCACTTACGCCGCCCCCGCATGGTACGCGCTAACCTCCCAGGCCCAGCGGAAACGCCTGCAAGCCCAGCAAAATATATCCCTAAGGGTCATCACGTGTGCCGGTCGCTACGTCCGCAATGATGTGATCGCGCGTGACTTGCGGATAGAGTCGCTGGATGAGTTTGTGGTTCGATTGTCGAGCGCTATGTTCAATAGGGCAGACAATGGACCGCATGCTCATCTACGTGACCTGGCCCCGCTGCATGCGCGACCACCTGACGGGAGACCGTATCCACGTGAACTCCCCCCCGTGATCCACCAAGCGGACTAGGGACTGCGTGTCCTGCGATCCGGACGAGGGTCACACATGCGCACGCATGACACACCCAATCGCTACTCACCACAGTCACAACACACCACATAACACACAGGCCCTAAAGGGGCCTACATTTCCTTGAGCCAAAAGTCAGGATGGCAAACCACAGTTTTATTGCGGCCCCGTTACCGAGGGGATAGTCGTCCCCTTGCGACCCAACCCGGGTTATGAGGTTCGCCTCGACGGCCGTAACCCCCACAGTTTCTGTGGAGAAGACCAGCAGTGAGTGCACACTGAAATTTTGATAATGACATGGACCACTTCTAGATGGTCAAATTAGGTAGTGATTGGTACCTACTTAAACAATAGGTAGATGTACATGTACATTTAATAATATTAATAAAAGCTGTGGACATATTAAATTACGTTAGCCAAGCCCCATACTAAGTACCGTAAGGACTTTCGGGTACATTTCTTTTATAATTTTAGAAAATGTTATAAATTTAAGATATTTAAGATTTCATAGAAATACCTATCACACATAGACAAACATCCATGACTTAGGTGGGATTCAAACCCGCAACCTCGGGCGCAACATACACGGCTTACCCAAGCTATGTTACCACTGCGCCAGCCGGTCGTCACTCATTTATTTTTCCTTTTTTTTTAAGCAATTTCAGGATAAGTATATCAGAAATAATCAAATTCTTAAGAGATGGCGTTAACACATACCTAATATTCGTGCAAATAAAGTTTATTTCTTTCTTTATTTCTTTCTTACATATTGCAATGAAAGTTATGTAGGATCTGGATTAACGAAAAACCTCTGTTAGATAAAATTAAAATGAAGTCCCAAAACTTTTCCAGTAAAAATTGTAATACCTCGGTTACTGAGATTACAGATCGTGAGTAACCGAGGTAAGTAAATGTAATCTATTAGATACCTTCTACCTCTAGGTATATTTCAGACTCATAAATTTTATTTCATTCATCACACTGTGAACACTTACTGTCAATTAAACCTGTTGATTTGTTATTTGGCGCCGGGAAGTGACGACCCCACCACTGCCCGCTGTGTGGAATCTATCAACAGCGCAATCAGTAAACGGATGAACGGCGGTAAAACCACGTCGAATAGTGAGCCGAATTGATTCACCGACTTATAAATTAGTTTAACATGAGGCGAAAGTCCGATCTACACTTTGTGGATTCGTGGTTATAAAACATTTTGTTGAAGAAGTCAACAACTATAGCTCTATGACAATGAAATTATGGTCAGTTTTGATGTACAGCCTATTTGCATGCTTCGCACTAGAGTAGTTTATAACAATAGTATTAAGAAAGCTGAATGATAATAACCTACCACTGGCATATGCGGAGCTATTGAAACAAAAGTTGACGGAGTTGCGATGGATTCGCCAGTATCCAGTAGCAGATATTTTTAGGGAGGGCTTTGAGGAGGCTGCCCTTCGAACTTCACCAGTAATGCCAAGGTTATACAAAAGAATGGGCCTAGTAATTATGTGGATGTTCATGGCTGTCGGTAGTCGTAAAAAGTCTCCAATTACTCGTTCGCCCTATCTATATGATAATATCTATATGAATGTGTACGTATGTATATTTACGTAATTATATAATCTGTCGGCTAGCGATCCGTAGTCCGGAAATTCTTAGTACCCCTTGTTCCACCGTTACCGTGGCTGCTACCATGGCCAAGATTAGTGGAGCTACTGGGAACTAGGGTCCTAATTCTGCTGTTGTCGTCCATTGAATTAAATGCTCGTAATTGCCACGCTGAGCAGACGGATTGGAAATTGCAGATTGCTTTTTGGGCCGGCGTCAATACTGCCTATCGCCGATCCGGTAGATGGTACTGCCATCACTCAGCGTGACCGCCATCCGGTGCTCCCGTCTATATCACTATCACTATGAAACAAACGGGACACCAAGCAACCAGCTCGCTGACGCCTCTTCGTTGTTACGAGACTAGTGCCCTTTGATTACTTTTACGTCACCCTGGGCTTGGATAGAGTATGAGAGTATTCTTAGGCCGCCCCCATATAATATATTAATATTTATATGCATGTCAATAAATATCAGTTACACGGTTGAACAAGCTCGTCACACGTGGAGTACGCCCTAGTACGCTTAT
>JAFELO010002671.1:49762-70991 GCA_017140195.1 Eumaeus atala
ATATATATATATATATATATATATATATATATATATATACACGCATACTTTCACACTGTTCAAAGCCGCCCACGTATCTACTTATTCAAAGATTATCCGTCGTATGAGAATACGGTCTAGTCTATATATCCATCCGTGGGCGAATCTTATTGCAAGGATAAATTGAGAACATGGATATAACGATCACAATAACTCATATATAGTATATACTAGTGATTCTCCCGACTCCGATGGGGCAGGTTGTTTTAACAAATTATATGCTACCTCAGAAACTGCTCTACATTATATGCTACCTCAGAAACTGCTCTACATTATATGCTACCTCAGAAACTGCTCTACATTATATGCTACCTCAGAAACTGCTCTACATTATATGCCACCTCAGAAACTGCTCTACATTATATGCTACCTCAGAAACTGCTCTACATTATATGCTACCTCAGAAACTGCTCTACATTATATGCTACCTCAGAAACTGCTCTACATTTTGAGGACATACCTGCATACAGTCCCAGTTCCCTTTCAGGCATCGATTCGATCGGTTGAACATTTTTGTCTGTTTGTTAGACTTCTTAGGAAAAGTGTCCATAAAAGAGTTTATTGGGCACCTAATTATTGTCTTGGCAGCTTTAATTCTATCAGCATGGAATAGCAATGACTGATATATAGTGAGTTGGCAGCCGTTTCTACTGTTTATTCTGACTACTCTAGCACTTGTATAAGCAATGCAGTTACTGCTATCACACAACAGTAACATCTAGCGTATGATCCTAGGACGACGATAAAACCGAATCTTAAGATGAATCTTCAAAATATCGACACACTCATACGATATTTTTATTGGATTTCAAATCGTCGTTGTCGTTTGGCTTAATAAATTGTCGGCGGTCGCGGGTCACACACACATACACTAATGCTCACGCCCACAGCTCTCGGCTAGACATACCTATTTAGACTGGTCAAAACTTCACCTACACTAATATTACAGAGTGCAAACATTTTATTGTTTATTTGTTTGTTTGCTTGCATGGAATAGGTTCCGAAACTGGTGGACCGATTTCAAAAATTCATTTACCATTCCTACATTATCAGTGATGAGGATGGGCTGTATAATATTTTCTAAAGCGTTTTGATGATTGTGAAAATTGCGATAACATAAGCAAAATGTGAAAAAAATATCAAATAAAACCTTATTTACTTGCAGAAATTGTTTTGATGACTTCGTGTCCCGGCAGACGTTGATCTGACATAAAATGAATTTGTTGTCATTGTAACGTGTAATGTATACGAGGCTGAAGTTAAAAAAAAAGTACCTTCAAATTGTGTCAATTAATAAATCAAATTGTATTCGAAGTAGAATAATTTATTTATAATTATTATCAAACTTAGATCTCTGGGCGATCAATAGTTTAGGCTAAATATTTAACCTTTCATCGCGCCAGTTTTTATCGATATCTTGCAGTGTACCTTTTAAATATTTTGATACTGAATTCGGAGATTTTGTTGGCTACATAGGATCATTACTTACCATATCCAAAAAATATCACATTTTCATAATGTTTTCAAGGCTGAAGTTAAAATTCATAGTTATTATATTTTTATAAATCAAATAATTTTTGCCATATTTCGTGAAATATTCAGGGGATACCGGGGAGTACTGCTAGTACTACATATACTCGACCAAGAATTTGTTAAATTAAAATTTCTTAAACGACCGGCGTGAATCTGAGGGATGGGTTACAAATTGCGGGACAGATGACTTAGTATTTAATCATAATCACATTCCATATACATGTAACACAAACCATTATTTCATTGAATCGGAGTCAATTTGAGTGCCGGCTTTCTCTATTATTTTTCTAACTCCTGTCTGTTGTTAGAAATTGAAAAGTCCTAATAACACCTTTGTTTGGTCTCACCCCGGATTTGAATTCGGGACATCACGTCAATAGCCGCACATGGTTACAACTAGACCACGAGGCAGTTATGACGTACGTATTATACGCTACATGACAGCATACGTTCAGTCCTGAGATACTTTAAATCGGGGAGGGTATAGACCTTTGTCATTCACGGCACTTGAGCTACATATTCACCCCCTTGTAATTAAGAAGCTCTTTGATCCTTAATTTCCTAATCCAATAGTAAAATATGACATGTAATTAAATGTAAATCTCGCTCACCAAATCGAATAAGGGCTTTAAGAGCCTCAGTTAATATACTCGCTTTTGTTCATTGATTCTATTTTAAAATTGGTGGGTCCATTAAGCGATTGACGCTAGCATATTTACAGAGCCAGATGGGTTCGTAGTTACAGTATGCGGACGCCAGAAGCTTTTAAGCTTTTTCTTTAGTTTTAGCGGCATGCAACTACGAGTATTATTAAGAAATACTATTATTGAATACTATTATTAAGAGGTTAAATAGTATGTTTGAACGCGCTTATCTCAGGAACAATTTGAATTAAAGAAAAACATTGTAAGATAACCCATTTATCGAAAAAGGCTACGGATGAAATAAGCTCAAGCTACAAGGAGTGGGTGTGGGTTTTGCGTAGTGGCAGGCAAGGCTGATAGTAGTGCCAGCAGATATAAATCTAAAAATCGAAAAATAATGGAGCTGGGCTTACCTCTTCGTACATTATTGTCTATATCTTGTAAAATACAAATATCAGTAGCGGTTTTGTTATTACAATACGTCACGGACACAGCGTCACGTCATTGCCACTAGTAATTGACGGCGGAGTTGCTCATCAGTGGCGACATTAGCGTAAGGCCAGACGGCCACATGCGGTCGGCAGTAATCAGAGCCCGGGGCCGGTCCTTGTGACCTTAATACACGGCCTCCCCGTAAATATATTAACTTTTGTACGTGGCCTTAACGGGTACCATGTCTTTACTTGTGTATATTGTTATACGACCTTCAGTAATAAAGGCTTAAGCGCAAACACATAAGATTCATTCCACAGATTTTTCAAATCACCATAATATTATTTACTGACATAATAGCAAAAGGAGGTTAATTTTTTAAATGAAATCTTAGGCAGGGATATAGTGTAAAGCATGCAAAGCTACTTACAAGAGCGTAAAAAGTTAAAACTATCTTAAAATGCTTTATGCCAAGCACAAACATTGCCTGTCTGTTGTATGTTTGTGCATATGTATTTATATATACTCGCGGACGCTCTGAGATCGAAATATTATCTAGCAAGTTGGACGGGGGTACACTTTTTGCCACTTTATAAGTAAATATCTCGCAAAGTATCAGCGTAGTCAAAATTTTTTGTGGAAACCTCTATAATTTTGTATATAATTTTATGGAGTAAATATATATTTTGTAGAGACCATTGATAATTAACACGACAGGCTCTCTCAACATTTTTTGATCCCATCCATAGTCATTTTATTTTCTAAAATATGTTTTATGATTTCTGCAGCGGTTCATAAAATATACCCTATCTTCCGTGCGAAACCGGGTAGCACTGCATTTATTTAAATAAAATTGAAGGCATTTTATATTAAAATATTATCTTTCTCTCAAACGAGAAATCGGAGTCTTTTGACTGATGACTACCGACGCGCATGAAGATTCGCATATACGCAGTTGCGTTGCCCTTCTATTATTACCCCCCTCATAATGGGCCACCGCCTACTAACAAACGGCACGAAACGCAACGGCGACGCTGTCACTTCACGACGGTATCAAGTGAGCGAGAGGTACCTTTTCGGTTGTGCCGGCCCAATCCCGTTGCATAGGAGGATGTAGTGTCACGCACCATGCATGGCACTACCTCCTCATCCATTTGATCAATTCTTTAAAAAGTGCATATAATTTTTTTCTTTTCTATGTTGTTTGCTACATGCTGATTGGATGAAATCATAAAATCAGCAATTTTAAAGCATGAGGTGTGGTTGGATTCGACTTGAAAATGCGACTGATATACACCCAGGTATGTTAAAATACTATGTCTTTTTTAAAATATGTTATAGGGGAATAAAGAACAAAGAACTTTTGATAACTAAAGACTCCCATAGTACATCGGCATAATAATTATGCAAATGCGTTGTCCTCCTTTCCTCAAATGGGTCACTAATCCTCAAATGAAAACTATTGACAAGGGTGTAAGTGCGTCTATAAATACACTTCCCGGCATTGTTATATAGCCATGAATCGGAAAAATTAAATAAGATCGGTTATTAACATAGAGGACTTAACTTACAGAAGCCATATTCACACGTCACCATAACCAAGCGGGAAGACAAAAGGAAAGGAGGCAAAACTTTCTATTCATTACGTTCGGGAATCGAATGTGGTTACTGATGAAATTCTGCTATTCACAAGTTTGACAAAAGGATCTTGAGGTAGATATAATTCGCAACAATTTCGTAAATGATTATAGCAGCAAATAAAGTATGACCATGAACGCTGGCTGATCAGTATAGCCGATTGAATTTTAAGGAATTAATGTTGATTTCATGTTGACGGAGTTTCATTTCGGTAGTTTGGGTTTAAACTACCATGTGCTAATGTGTTTTTCTAACTTCAGTTCATTTACTGAGTGCTCTTACGGTGAAGGAAAACATCGCGAGAAAAAATCCGGATTCGTGTATTTATTCGACCTAATCTTCAATCGGGTCTGGTTTCGCTTCTGGGCTTCTGAGATGGAAATTTCTCTGTGTACAAACTGGTGCCTTTGCTTCGAAACTAGCAGATTGTATCCACGGTAGAATGGCTGGACCAAATTTATGTCCTTCTATACCGCAGAGCTTGAAGACATAAGTCTTCAACCAGTGTGTTCTCCCCTACGGGGCCGAAATATGGCCTCTTAAGTTAGCACTGGTCCGCAAGTTTGCGGTAGCTCAATGGGCAATTGAGCATACTATGTTGGGTGTTTCTCTGTTCGACAGAATTCGTAACAAAGTCATTGGGCAGAGAACTAAAGTATCAGATATCACGCGATGAATAAGCTCGCTGAAGTGTCAATAGGCTGGTCACTCACTCAGAAGAACCGATGGTTAGATGGGCCTGTAAGGTTCTGGAGTAGAGGCCACACTTAGGAAAACGAAATGTTGGTCGACCGTTCACCAGGTGGGAAGACGATCTCCGTGCAGTAGCCCATCCGGGATGGATTGGAGTAGCAGGGGATGGGTCGTCTTGGCGTTCATTGAAAGAGGCCAATGTCCAGCAGTGGACCGATAAGGGCTGACAATGATGATTACCAAATAACCTTTCGGTAGAGAGCCCCCTCGACAGCTAAAGCAACATGCCACACCTGCATTGTAAATGGGTGAAATACTTCATATGGCGTGTTAGCCCGGTTGGGCTGTAAAAGAGCTTCACTAGTTGTTTTAAATATGTTTTGGTATAAAACTTTACGTAAAAGCCAATATAATATAAGAAACGCGGAAACGTGTCTCGTATGAAAATTTAATAAGCGCCAATATAACACCCAATGCTAACCTTCTCCCGGATGCGTTCGGCTCGACCTTCCCAATTTTGTTTACCAACAAATCTTCTCGCCTGTGAACGCAATTTAAACCCTATTGGGAATATAGTAAGGAAATACGGGTTGGTAAATATATCCTGGGCGTAGCTACCAAAATGCACATGCGTCGAACGATGAGCCTACGCCGTAGAGGCTCTACGCTCAGATGGCGTCCGACTGCCGTAGCTTTCGCACGTAGCATCGCTACGATACACGACGCCGATACTTCGTAACTTCCAATACTTTTTCTAATGACTCTTAAGTTGTCGTGTAGTTTAATACTTGTGAGTTTATGTAGCTCAGTTACTATTAACTCAATTATTTTAACTTTATGTGATTTTTGTGAACGATAATAATACTTTTTCTAATGACCTAAGTTCTCAGTTAAAAACTTAATATTTGTGAGTGAACTTTGTGAAATAATGACTTAAAAATGGCACCATCAAGAGATTACAACGAAGATTACCACAACTCGACGCTCTTTGAAAGACACCACATCAGGCATCGTAATCACTCGAAGGACCACCAAAGGAACCACATGACGGATGCAATAACGAGCTCGATAATGGAGGTGTTCAATCCGAAGTTGCCACCAGAGATTGTTCTCCCGGATTTTGAGCCCCTGTCGACTCATTTGGAAGAGACTCGGCACCTAAATGGGTCTGACGCAGAGGCAAGAGAGGTACTCTACCGACATGGGGGTGCGATGACTGCGGTGTGCTGCGCGGCCTATCTTCTGGTGTTCCTTGTGGGCCTGGTGGGAAACTTCTTCGTGATCGCCGTGGTGTACCGTTCGCCTCGCATGAGGACCGTAACCAACTTCTTCATCGTCAACCTCGCCGTGGCCGACATCCTGGTGGTGGTGTTCTGTCTGCCCGCCACACTCATGTCCAACATTTACGTCCGTGAGTACCACATATTTTCGCATGCATTAGAATGTATCAAAAATGTTAATAAAGATCATTAATACACTTTCACACTATTTAGAAAAGACAACCTTCGATAGATTGAAATGAACATCTATTGTCACAAGTTCCGATTGACAATTATATGGATATTAAGTATGACTACTAAAAATAATTAATTCAATTTTCTTTTAAATAAGACATAATTGAACATTACTTTTTATTTGGATTAATGATAGATGGAAAATATGGATTGGTTTTTGATTTGTAATTATTTTTTATACACACAGTAGAATTTGGTTTCACATTATTTATTTGCTAATATATGTATAGGTAGCTGAAAAGCTCAATACATGATAGGTTTATTCCATTATTCTTTTAATCCTTGCTTAGAACCTCATGAGCTTTTGCATTCTACGCGTATGATATGCCGGGTAAAAACTACTTTTTTATAGTGTAAGAGGAAAGCAAGCAAAATCTTTTATTGACTACCAGCGCCCATCGACATCTGCATATTTTTATATCGCCATTGTATTCTTTCTTCCCTCCAATAGCCCATATTGACATGCCGGTCCAATTTGACTGAAATGCAGCAGGCAGTAACCTTTAAAAATTACAAATTGCAATTTCTTGATAAAATACTTTGAACATAACAAAAGTACGTTCAATTTGGTATCGTCGCTTTAAAATTGTAGTTTTCAATTCAGTCATCAGTCGTTCAGTCATTCAGTCCTCATCAAACACCCAGGCCAGGCACTTTAACTTGCAAGAATGTTTTCTTAAGTCGAAAGATGTCCAACAACGATTTTTATCTATTTATTTAGGTAGCCGTTTTTAAATTAATCAATTCAACAACCAGAGGATACTTGTCATTTGTGGAAATTTCTTGTGTCTATTGTGATTGGCGTGGAAGGCAAATGGCTATTTCTATGCACTACTTTAGATAATCCCTTAATTATGAATTAAAGATGTATCAACAGTAGCCAACGACTGTCATCGACATCATGATTATTATTTTCCCTTATCAATCCGCAGCTGCTCGTAAGCTATTTTGTAAATATTAGTTGTTATGCAATTTGAAGAAAAATGTATCGTAAAACAACACTGGCGATACGACTTTTTTCTGAAGTCGTCAATCGGCTTACATTTCCAAAATTAGAGTTCAGTTCCTAAATTTCGGTTGTGTCTGACCTATTCTTTCGCAACGCGGTAATGTCTAGTGCCCGTTCCATTTTATACACTCTAGTTGTGCACCATGATTTCACCCGCATTACCCAGGTGCTTCTGGTCGTAGCGTTGTGGTATACAGCTTATAATTTTCCTTATAAATTCAGGTATGATACACATCATTGTCGAGGGAGAGAGAACGATAGATGTTAGCGCAAGTAAAGAAAAACTCCTCACTGTACTATATTAGTAAAGATAGATACGATACATTACAAGCCGTATTCCATCTTTAGACACCGCATTAGAACTCTTAAGTTTCACGCCCATCACCTCGGTGTCCGTAAATCCACGACAGTGCGGTCTAAACGACACTTTTAACCTCCTACACCTGTACTGTGGAACCAGCTGCCTCTCTCGGTATTTCCGATCCGATACGACTTAGGGGTCTTCAAGAAAAGAATATACCTATTCCTCAAAGGCCAGCAACGCGTCTGTAGTCTAGTCCTGCAAATATCTATGGGTGGTAATAGTCTCTACCAACCTGCTCGTTTGCCACTATCTCATAAAAAAGCACACGAAACAAATTCTACAATAATATTATTACACGAGTAGTTTACCATGCCAAAAAATATTTTACAAAGTAGGAAACATAAATTTTTTTCAATATTATTTATTACGCTCTCTCCTGTACAGGAGTCGTTAAAACTTAATCTTTATTTTACTGTCTCTCAGTTGTTTCTATATGCAATAAAGCGTGCAATAAAATATAACGATGTTTCGCTACTACTTCATATTCCGTTGGTATCAAGCCACGACTGGTCAAAGTTATACATAATATTATAAAACAAAATATGAAAAGCTGTCTGTCCGTATGTGATAGATTTTCTCAAAACCTACGGAAAACGGATTTCTTGGCAGTCTTCACCAATTATAAGTTAGCTTGGTCGTTCAAAGTAAGCATAAAGTTAAGACAACTTCTGCCGGGTCAGCTAGTTTATAATAGGCAATTAGCATTATGTCACGAATTTGATTTAAACTTACTGTGAAAGAACCCTTGTTATCCTGTCTCTTCAGGGTTGACTCCGCTTAATTCGGCTGCATTGTAGGACTAGCGCTATTTGACAACAAATCGTTTAGTGTTGTTATATATCAGAAATATTTTTTTCGTGCGATTTGTTTGTTGTGGTTGAGTGGCCCATCGCCTGACGAAAGAAAGGCGGGCAATAAATCGGTAGAACAATTATGCATTCTTTTTTGTTTTTATAGTAAAGGGGCATAAACGAGCAATTGGAGTCCTTCTACGACTACCGACATAACTTAAGAATATCAGAATAATTACTATGTCGATGCATTGCCCTCCTTTTCACCTCCCCCCCAATGGGCCATGTCTATAAGGGTTGGTAAAGAAAGACTGCAGGTACTCGTTTGCATATTTTAAAAAAAAACCTTTACCAAGTAATTTTTAGTAACTTTTTTATTATACATCATGTTGTCCAGGTATAGGTTGATGGCCAGCGGATCACAACCGGTGCTTAAATGTATCTTTAGCTAACCTTGCTGACTGCGGATATCCGTTCAGTAGGTTTTTGAGAAAATTTAACATAGACAGATAGCGTTTGCCGACCCCGTTTTATAATAAATATTGATATAGACGAGGTAGTTATTGATATCCTATATGGACACTTCCTACTTGCACATTTGGATGTAACAGAATATGTATATTTAAGTATGTGGTGAAAAACAAGCATTCGATGTTGGCTGCTCAAAAATCACACAAATCGTGGCAGGAGAGCGACAGGTTACCTCCCCGTTAATGGCGGCTTGATTTTACCGTCTCGGAACAACCACTAACTGAGTGTCTAACATGTCCGACTCACAGCCCTATCAGGGGCAGCCCTATCGACTATTTCACGGAAGGCTTGCGTAGTATCTGTCGCAAGCCACGTAGAATACTAAACAGTCGTACGTCGAGATTCGGTGACTCAGCGGCGTCGAACCGCAATACTTAACGGTCATACGTGTGCGTATGCCAATCTGCTTCCCTTTTTTGGTTCTCTAACTCAAAAGGGAATGGCTTCGATTGATTGTTTGCCCGTCTATAATGATCACAAATGCTAACCTTGGAATTATCTAATTTCTAAATAATAATATCACCATCACTGTTTTCCTTTTATACGAGTATCTCCTGGCCAAATTTTACAGTGGCACCCAATAAGTGTAATCGTTATTTTACCTACTCTGATGGGACGATGGTGCCCAACACGGCCAGAGAGAAATCAAGACCGACGTCTTAACGTGCCCTCTGAGATTACGAGGGGTTTCACCGCCCCTTATTCTCTCTCATCTCACCCCACACCGGATTGCTAGAAATTGATAAATCCCAATAACATATTTTGGTTCAACCCGGGACTTCACGGTCTGTGGTTGAACATTCTTAACATTAGGCCATAAAACAGTTCTAAACATTTTTTTTATATTATAGGGCGACAAAAAAAAAGAAGTTCACGGTGTTGTGTGGGCTTTATGTACACTTCCTCTAGTGTATCTCCGATCCAGTGGCAATATACTCGTATTAATGTCACCACTCACAAAAAAAAACAAACGACGTCACGTGTACTAACTAGCTTACAGTGGTAAATAAAATATATCCAGATTTCATGTACGTACGGACGTGGACAATAGTTTGTCTCAAACACAGCGTCCATACGTCGTATCAGAGGATAGGTTTTATCTCATACTTGAAGTGTATCCGGCAAAAATTCTTTATTTTCTTCGTTCGGAGATACAATGCAGAAATATGATAGTTTTCGGGGTTCTATGTTGGATTATATTATATAAAATAAAATATTAATTATTTTTTATATAGGAGCCTGCCGACGCGGCCTCCCATCGCAGACGACGCACGGGGGCGCAAAGGGGGCGCTAAATCTTGCGCCTCCAGCAATAGTAGTGCGCCCGTGCCCGTGTCTGAGACGGGATGAGTCGATGGGACTGGCTCAGAGGCAACCGAACAGTTCCTTAAGGAGGAAAAGCCTGACCCTTGCGCCGGCGCCAGCCTGTCGCTGCAGTGGTCCTGTCGCCTGCAGGTCCGAGACCCAACACTTGTAGCGGCTGAAGGCTAACCGTAGGGGTCTAGCCGTAGTTATCGATCGTATGGCCTAGGTGTGTCACCCAGGACCCTAGATATTATGCGTAACTGCATTCCCCCAAAAAATTTTTTTTTACCTAGTTTAGACCGATTTAATGAGCGCGCCTTTCGGAGTTCGATCCCATACGAAATTACCTGGTTTCATAATGGGCTGGCAGATCTGGTATACCTCAATTGCTATACTTAGGCGGCAGACGGTACCCGCACAGTTTTATAGAATATTCGGTACATCCAGAAGTGTGAAATTCCCATTGGGTATCACCAAGGACCAATAGCAGTGCGTAAATGCATTTCCCCTTGAAACTAAAGAAAAAGAAAATTTTGTCGTGAGACATAGTATTTTCAACCGTTTCATTATCATCATCATCAGCTCTTATCGGTCCACTGCTAGACATAGGCCTGTCTCAAAGAACGTCGAGACGACCGATCACCTCCTCTTTTCAACCGTTTACCACTTAATAATTTAAGTTTAAGTTACTCAGGTCTGAGTTCAACAGTTTATTAGCAACAACAAGAAATCGAGTAAAATGTAACTCTAGCGTTTGCCGATCTGAAAGAGTGTAAGTATGTACATAAATCATACAGTCGCGATGTTTGTGTATAACGTAAATACTCATGTCAGTAAAATGTCTATAACAACAGAATAAATAAAAGGTTTAATTCAACTCGTAAATAGTGAAATAGCTATAAAGTATCTGAAACAATAAACTTATGTAAACCAACCGATATTGCGTTCCACGAACTCGGACTGAAAAAAGCCACAAATAAAGAACACCACGACTGTCTTTAGACAACATTTAAATACGATAAAATGACAAGACACCATTTGTCGACAGCTTGACTATCAATATTGTGAAGCTCAAGCTTATAGCGAATGCAATTCTACTAATACTAGAAATGGTACGAAACCATAGTTGGAGGTCATGTCATGCTACATTGCAGCGGAGTTGGGCCGGCACGGCCGGGACCTCTCGCACACATGATACCGGCATAATGGGACATCTTGGTGCCGCGTTTAGTTCGGCTTGAGAGTAGCCGTGAGTCCACTGGGGCAGGGGAAACAGAGAGCAATTCATCGAAATACTTAATTATCGTCGGTAATCTTAAAAAGTGGATTTCAGTCATTGATTACGTAGACGTGTGAACACGGATGTCATCCTGATGAAACAGGATTTTTTTTTAGCATTCCCGCATGCTTTTCTTTTATTTCCTCACGTAAACGACGTACTAAGGCACAGTAGTAATTCGAGTTTATGGTCTGATCTCATTCAAGATAATCAATCATAATCACACCCTTCGAGTCCCACAATACTGAAGCCATTACCTTATTTGCCGACAAAATGGCTTTAGCCTCTTTAGGGGGTGGTGAACCAGGTCTCTTCCACTGTTTTGACTTTGTTTTTAGCACACAGTAATGAACAAACTTTACGTTCATTGTAACAATGCTGCTCAAGAAATCATCTGCATCGGCTTCAAATAACTCCAAAGGGTCACGTAAAATGTTTCTTTTTTGTTCAGCTGAAAGTAGTCGCGAAACCTTCCTTGCAAAAACCTTTTTTTTCATTGACACGGTGAAATGCATTTACCCGCATTCATCGGCCCTGGGTGGGGTCCGGTGGTGTGTGGGACTCGCGGCACATGATAGTGCCGTATACCTACAAAGACCACCGCGAGTGCCATCAGTGTGCCCTTGGTGAGGTGCCCCGGAATAACAATCACCAGGGCACCATGACGTCTAGTCAGCTCCTTAAGGGACCAATGGGGTTGCGCAGCACTACAGGACAACCCCACCGACTTTGGGACAGTGCAATGAGGTGAGGTTCCTATCCTCGCCCTTGCGACGTGCGCAAAAGCACCACCTCCTGTTGCTCTGAGGTCCCCTGTTCTTATAAGAGGGGTACTGAGAGCGATTTCTCCTCCTGATCCTTAAGCCCCCTCTTCTTATGAAAGGGGTGCAAAGATCCCCATCGGTTTAATTGGCTTCGCCTGGTTGCAAACACCTACTAGAAACACAATTGAATAAGTTGTTTTGAGCCCGTTCATAAGAGTTGCCTATAATCTCGGCTGTATCTCATATAATTAAATCAAGTAAAGTTTTTAACATTTTCGACGGTAGTGGACGTCGAAGGCCTTCCAGAGCGGTGTTCATCTTTCACATTCTCTCTACCACTCTTAAATTCTGCTATTAAGTACTGACCATATGGTCATGATATTATCATGGATGGTTTTCGGTGATAGCCCCTTCTTATGGAGGTAATTGATGACGCACGCTGCTCGATTTGCTCCATTTGTAAAAATTACGTCCGAGTGCTCTGTTAAAAGAATTATAAAATCACTAATAATTAACGCACACGTTTCGAACTTCACACAATTAACTAGTCTGAACTGAAGTACATAATGTGGGTAGATTTGATTTTTAGAATTGAATGAAAATTTGGCACAGATATAATACAGCAAAGAACAAAATTTTACAGCTTGTTCGCTTAAATGAATGGTCCGCTTGGGATAGTTTTTACACGAAAGAAACCGCGAGGCACAGCTAGGTCAACAGTAATCAAAGGAAAATACAAGTTAAAGTAAGAATTATAATATCGTGTTAAGCTCTATTTCCTTTCAGTAGATACTGCTTTTTATGCCACATTGAGTGTGCATTTTATCCTAGGAGTAATTTCGTATTGTGAAATGTGTAGCAATAGAAATTATTTCGGAGAATTCGCCAATCGTATTCTAAAATGACTTTGGCTGTAGCGTTAGTGCTAATGCTGCGTCGCAGGCAATTAAATACGACGGCATGTATTTCCGCTCACAGAACAGCACTGCGGCGGGAATCTATATCGGCTTTCGTGCTGTTAGTGAGAGTATAGTGGTGGAAGTATCCAGTTGGTACTGTAATTAGTGTTGCAGATCTGCGTAATATCTGGTTATGCGTATGTTTATAGTGCTATGAAAAAATAGCAGTACTGTCTCTTACTTAAAAAAAAATACTAATAGTGTAAAGCTGAAGAGTTTGTTTGGTTGAACGCGAACTCTGGAACTCCTGGCCTGGATTGATAAAATTATTTTTGTGTTGAATAGTCCATATATCCAGAAAGGCCGTACGCGAAGACGCTACGACTAATTGGACAGGAGTTGTGCGGGTGAAACCACCGGAGTGAAGCTAGACGTTTCACAAAAGGTTTACTCCAACATTTTAACGTCCGGGTATACCGACAAATTATAGCAAGTGTTCAAGTAACAGACTGATAGTGATTGTGCCTCAAACAATCCCATTCGCATCGAGTTTCAAGCATTGATGTTAAATTTGGATTGATTGATTACAAAAACATCTGTAAGAACATTATTGTTTCTCCTAAATGATTTTTCGCCAGTACAATGACATAGCCCTACGCGCATGTAGGTCAACCCGGCTCTTTGTTGAGCCCTACCGTCTCTTGGCCTGAATTTTTGACGCAGCACTAATTAGTACCTAAACGTCTAAACGTATTTCAACGTCAATATTATATTTTACATGACACAAAGTTCTCAGCGTACGCCGAATTGTTTGTAGTCAGGTCCCTCAGTAGTACTCACTATACCACAGACGTCTATGGATTATCGCATAACTAGAGATAATATGAGATATATGCATATAGACCAGCATGTGTAGGCACATTCTAATATATATCGAACATATTCTAATATACCACTATAGCTTAGAGCATATTTAATTAAATATATCTTTTAATTTTTTTCCAAAGGACTAAGTGCGCAGTCCACAGCACACATGGATAACACACAACATACATTGAACCAAATTTAATTGAAATCATAAATAACGCGGACGAAATCGCAGCACCAAGACTGCTAGACTAGTAGTAAATATTAGACAGATTTATATAAAGCGCTGAATAGTTGAAATTACCTGGATAAACAACTCTTGGAACAACAAGTTGTCTCATTATTAAGTTAACAGTTGTGAGTTGTATAGAAATGTTTGTCGAGAGAACTTCGCAGCGAGCGACAAGTTTAACTAATTTATATACTAACTTGCATACGCTTGTATCGATTAATAATTACAATTTCCCTCTTTGACGGATGACAATACGTTCCTCTTGATTTTGCTAAAACTTAATGTCTAATTGAGAAGGAGAATAATTTAGCGACAGAGGAGCTGTCAGTTAATGACTATTTCAGAAGGAGGACAATGATTTAGAGACAGAGGAGCTATCAGTTATTGACTAATTCAGAAGGAGGATAATTATTTTCATGCGTATGAATGGTTATGTGTATATATGTAGATTTTTATGTTTGCTGCTACAATACGAATAGTTGGACCGATTTTTATGTACACGGTGTAGTTAGATTTGGCTTGATAAGTCTGAAGACACGGCTTGATAAGTCTAAAAACACAGCTTGATAAGTTTAAAGACACGGCTTGATAAGTCTAAAGACACAGCTTGATAAGTCTAAAGACACGGCTTGATAAGTCTAAAGACTGTTCTTTATATGCGCAAGATAAAAATACCACTTATTACAATAAACTCCTCGGTAGTTTATTTAGTGTTTAACAAGTCCGACACTTCAGATACTAAAATAAAATTCAAGAAGGAAAAGGCGAGTCTGGTGTTATTTGGTAAGGTTTCCTAAATGGTATGAAAGTTTCTAAGGAAATATTTTGGCTAAAATTTTGTGAGATAATCGCTAACCGGAAAAGCCGCCTTCCCTACCTCCTACTTTTGAACTACGGAAGGAAAAATTGTAGACAAGATTGGCACTATAGAATTTAATAAAAAATCTAACAGAAATTGTTTTAAATACGTCAATTTACAGGTATTTTTGTTAACCTGTATTTAAACAATATAGATTACGTGATTTAAAATATAAGGGATACAATAGATTTTTTTTATACTTGTTGCTATCGAAAGGTGAAAGGAGGCGAGTACGACCTGCTATTGGCTGGTTTTTTAAATCACTGTTCTGTTTTCGAAATTAATTACTAGCTTATATAAGCAATAGCAAAATATAATGTAAATCAAAATACGCTCATTTAATCCTGAAATTCTAGTCACGCGAAAACTTAGGTAAAAGTTAGTGTGTAACTAAAAAATCTAAAGTGAATAGTTAGTTTCATCACTCGGTGTTAACTCTAAAGAGAGGCAGTGTTATATTCAACCACCACCTTCAAACTTTATAGGCAGAATAACATTTCGCAAAAACATACTAATCATAGAATTAAATAAACGTCTGCAGAATATAGAAATAAATACCTATAATGGATGTTATTTTGTTTAAAATACTCAAAAGGCTACTTAATGTTTACATAAACCTCGCTCGAAATAGAAACGTTAAAAGCATTTATAAGTTTTCCCATTTAAACTTTGAAATACTTCGAAATCACATTATAAATATCAACACCGTTGTCTGGCACAGTTAGTTTCCATAATTTCTTTTAAACTGTGAAATTTTATAGATCATAATCCATTCATAAGTGTCAAGTAAATTTGCGAGGTTCTGAACATATCCGCATCTCTCAGATTTTATCTAATAATGTTATGTCTGTTACTAGTATTTTTTAATTATTTTGTCTACGAATGTCTAATAATAAGTCCATACAACATAGCTTGTGCCGGCTTCTACTACTTATAATGCAAAACAGTAAAAACATCTGATGACCAATCGACAACGACATACATAACCACATTGAGAGAATATTTCGGATGGCAAAACAGGGAATTGGATAAAAGAGAGCATTATTTTTCCTCATGTTGTATATGGCCATTCAGACTGGCACGTAATAAACGCGACAAGTGTAGCTTTCTTTTTAAGGAATTACGTGTGCAACAGTCTCCTGGACAGGTGTCTTGCATCATGTGTCTTCCCCAACACTCTTACAAAATTATCGAAGACAAATGACATTTGTGTATAATGCTGATTTTTCACAATGTTTCCTTTACAATCTAATAAAAAGTTACCTCGTACGTGGCCTTGTACTGTCGTTGTCAGCCGTCACGAGTATCCCCAATTAATGTCCAATTGCAGCACCAGCCACGTCCCGTCGCAAGTAATGGCCATTGACCTTCTAATCCGACTAGATGTAGCCACTAACTCGTCGATAAACCTCATAAATTTTGTTGCCCAATAAATACATTTGCCGAGCGTCGGAAGTTTCAGTTGTAAGTTGTTGGTTGTTCCTAACTCAAATATTTTTCTTAAACATAATTTGACGTGTTGATCAGAGATATGAGTTGCATTCATTTGTACAAGTTGTGTTCTATTTTATCCCAAATTATACATTACCTTTAGTTATTTTGATTGTTACTATTATTAAAAGCGATGATACACAAGCAGACTGTTCTCTTGGCGGTAAAATAGAAAGTAAATTACACACCTTCGTAGATTTTATGAAGGGTTTTCATAATTACTGTACTTACGTGCAGGTCTAAGTGACAAACTTCAAAGTGAGACTATAAAACGAACGACTACGTGAGTGCATATATAAAACTAGCAGATCTATGATCACTTTGTAGCGAGAAAATTCCCTAAATAAATTAATGGGTCACTTGGGATAGTATTTACGTGAGTGAATCTACGGGCCACAGCGTAGCTTCCTGGCAGTGAAAAAATAAACATGACTGTATTAGTATTTCCAAAGATTAGCCCTCACGAACAAAGTTGTGACTCTCCCCTCTTTATATTGTTAGTAACGTACGTAGTGTATTCGTAACGAGGAAGTCAGTCGTACCGACAAGTATCGGACAAGCTCACGTAATATTATAAATAAATGGGTGACTAGGGGTTACGGCTCTCAGCACTTAGAATACCGACAGGTGGACGGCTGTTTTTAGTATGGATCTATATCCAGTGTGGACTATTCCACACTACTCATATTAACTGCTTCATGGTTTTCGTTACTCCTAAAAGCAGTCTAGCAGTCAATTAAAATATGTAAATTAAAGTACAGTATCAGATGTCACTCATATAAAACATTTATCTTAAAGAATATTATAAAAAGTGTTTTTTATAATATTCTAGATTGTAATCTATACCTTAATGTGCCTAATTACAATTTATATAAAAATGCGCTTCTTGTACGGGAGCCTCCTTAAATAATTATTTTTTTCATTTTTTTTTATATTTGTAGCCGTACCAGCAAACAATAATCTGTGCAACACGGTACACGATTTTTTTCATTTTTTTTAATATTTGTAGCCGTACCAGCAAAAAATAATCTGTGCAACACGGTACACGATATATATCGATAAGGTGGTTATGTATGCTTTGTGACAGCAGACGCGGAGATGGATATCTGGGTCTTAATAATACGTTTAAGTTTTTACCCTTTGGGTCTGGAACTCTAAAAAACTGCTGCTCTGTAAGTTTTATAGACGATAGGATTTTACGTGACAATCATTCGCTAATCTGTGACCGCATCGACCGATGGTGTGAAAGAGACTACTTGTCACGTTCATTCGGAACGTTACTATGAGGTCATACTTTTTATACCATATCACATCAATATACATATAAATTGTCGCATTTAGTAGTAGTATGTAGAACCACAAATAAATCTATGCAAGCGGTTAGTTAACACTCCATTAATTAGTCTGTACATTTTGATAAATATATATACATAGTCATAGATACTGCATTTCAGTATAAAGGTTTAAGGGTTTCGGCAGTCAAGCGTTACTTTAATCCGAATTCGGTACTATACATAATGGATGTGATTATACGCGCCTGCTCGATTCAGCTGCAATGCAACAATGACACGGACTTTTAATGTGTGCAATACAAAAATCTGTCAATAATAGTAACTCATTTAAAAGTTATAAATTTCGGTGTAGATAATTTAAACGAATCTGTGTCCTATAATGGTTAGTTAAGGTTCCTTACGGCGTAATCTGAACTCAGGTTGTTGGCCGCGCTCCGAAGTTGGGTAATTCATTAGATGAAAACTTCATAATGGATTCAATTATAGTATTACGGACTAAAGAGTATCGACTATGCTTTGATAAAGTCTACATCCACACCGTGATAGACGGTCAATCGACTATGCTTTGATAAAGTCTACATCCACACCGTGTTAGAAAAGTGATTCTTTAATGAAGCCATGGGACTAGAAGAATCGGAAAATTAAAGTCAGACACTATTGTAATGTTCCATATTTTTATTAAAAAAAAAAAAAAAAGACGACCATTCGATAGTAAGAGACTAGTGATTTTATGTGGCATGAGAACCAAAATAGGATATTTTGGGACCTCGTAAACCCTCGAGCCTCCTCTAAACATACGACTAAACAGAGGTTTATAACTTTTCCCTTTCGGCACGGACAGTGTAGGCAAGGTCATCGCTTTGTCTGATAAAGGCTGTTTGGAGGGCTTATAAGAGTTGTATTGTTGCTGTAAAATTGCTCTGACTTTATTTAACGAGCTATGCCCTACGGTTTTGACCACATAAAATCTATCCCAGGGGAACCCTTATTCAATACTTCGATATAAAATGTATTTTCACGTTATTCCAAACTTTTGACATCTTCGATGTCACGTTTCGTGAGGTTCGTGAGTAGCCGGTGGCCCATGGTGGCACGTTGGTAGTTGTAAAAAGGCTCCAATTTCTCGTTTGCTCCTATAAACAAAAAAAAATTTGTAATTTATATCCAAATTTAAATAATTTTTACGTGAAAAAATAGCAAACATTGACACACATTTTGGCATAACCATACGTAGGTTATGTCTTAACAAAAAGCAATTGTAATTATTAGTAGTTAACTAAGACCGAAATAAATAAAAAGTGACACGTGCATGAAAGAACGATTAGTTACCCTTACATCTCGATAGTTTAATGCACAAATATAAAACAATTACAAAATTCTGTCAATAATAGTAAATCATTTAAAAGTTATAAATTTCGGTGTAGATAATTTAAACGAATCTGTGTCCTATAATGGTTAGTTAAGGTTCCTTACGGCGTAATCTGAACTCAGGTTGTTGGCCGCGCTCCGAAGTTGGGTAATTCATTAGATGAAAACTTCATAATGGATTCAATTATAGTATTACGGACGAAAGAGTATCGACTATGCTTTGATAAAGTCTACATCCACACCGTGATAGACGGTCAATCGACTATGCTTTGATAAAGTCTACACCCACACCGTGTTAGAAAAGTGATTCTTTAATGAAGCCATGGGCTCATGACAACAATAATGCTGATGTATGTGGGTCTGTGGTCAAGGCAAAGGCTACGTTTTCTTTTTGCCCCGAAAATAGATAGATAGAGTAGATAGAGAGCACTGATAGAGATCAGTAGATAGAGAGCTCTGATAGAGATCAGTAGATAGAGAGCACTGATAGAGATCAGTAGATAGAGAGCACTGATAGAGATCAGTAGATAGAGAGCACTGATAGAGATCAGTAGATAGAGAGCACTGTTTCCATGGGGAAAGTCTTCACTGCCAATCGTATGGATTGTTTTACGGACTCCTAAGCTTTGACCCGGAAGCAAGCTGTTCTCTCTAACACTGGCCACTTATAATATATCATAATCCAGCAGGTTAAGGTTGGGACTAAATGAAGGCTAATCTTCAGCTCTGATCAAGTCCGGAACGTTCGTTTTAACTAACATTGGGTTTATCGCGCTCTATGATCTGGTCCTGAGTCTCGCTGGAAGGACCAAACTTGGTTATAGAACTTGGTGTTATTGAGGTTCTTAACAACCTCCTCAAGAATAATATCTTGATACACTCGTGCCGATGTTTAGACTTTTTTTACAAAAACATGGCCCAGCCACTCCTTCATACTCGTAGCTAACACCCCAACAAATTGTCACTGAAGTCGGATCATATCCACGTTGCACTATGTCGGCTAATGGGAAGTTTCCTTACAACTTTGAGCGTAAAGACGGTCATTTTGTTTGTTTAAATGTTGCTCAATTGTAAAAAAAATCTCATCCGTAAATATAATTTTTCTTTGACACCCATTGCGTGTCGCTTCAGTGGTTGTTTCGATTTTATCACCCTCTTCACCTTTAATTTATCAGCTAAGAAATGACCAGACTCTCAGTCTAATAATAGGCTGTAAGTCCTAAGTCACCTGTTAAAATATGCGTCCTGGTTGTATAGGTGCCTTCTTCATATCCCGATATAAAATCGTTTGCTTTCAGAGAGGATTTCTTAGAATCATTTCCATTCATGCTTTGACCACACTTTTCGTACGAATTCTACGTGCTCGGCCAGATTTTTCTCTGTCACGAAACAATGTTTGCGGCGAATAGTTAATCACATTTGCGAGCAGCCTATAAGAGTGTATTAGTCACAGGTAGAGAAAGTGATAAATTACGTAATAAATGTGAAACTGTATACTTTTGAAAATAAAGATACAACTTAATTTGTTTACAACATTGGAATTACGTGTATCTTAAGACATAATTCCATTTATGGCTTAGCATTAACGCTTGGGACAATAAGCAAGCCAGATGAGTACAAATTTAATGTGTATGTTATCTCTTCCACAAGATGTCGTATAGCTCATAAACCTTGCTAATGTAACT
>JAFELO010002671.1:71480-96284 GCA_017140195.1 Eumaeus atala
TATATCAAATCTTAACTATCTGCTACTAAGTATATATCAAATCTTAACTATCTGCTACTAAGTATATATCAAATCTTAACTATCTGCTACTAAGTATATATCAAGAAAAAGACGACTGAAATATATTTCTATATAGTTATGCTGCCCATTATGAAAAAGTTTTAGCATATCAGAAACCTAGTGTATAACAGAATTGTTACTAGTGCCTTAATAATTTAACTAAATATCTCTGTGCCGAAACAGTTCCAGGCGGGACGTAAGAGGCGGGAAATCGGCCATCTTCGGATAGAGGTTGATAATGATGGTTGACAGAACACAAGACCTAGTGATTGAAGAGTGAATTATATTGTTCTAAATATCATTAGAATTAACTTCCGTGGAATAAATTTACTTAAAAGTACGCATAATTTACCAAAGACCTTAAAATTTTATATTCTTATTAATAATTAGAATGTTTTTGCAGTCTGTACAAATTTAATTGAATCGCTATGCCTTAGCACGTCTGTACATGCTTCAGACGGACGCTTCTCCAGATTTCACGTTCAGACACGTCCCACATGAACTTCCGTTTACTGTCCGTGTTTTTATTACGAGCTTCAGAAACATGTTTAAACAGATGGCAGACTGGCTGTTATCCGTGACTTTAGCCGAATTTTTGCTTGGTAGTTTTAGAGCAGTGAAATCCAACAGCAAACCTCTATTTATTGAAATATAATCTTTTAATTTTTTAATTTTTCTTATAAATAACATTTATTATGTGTGCTCTACAATAAATGATATGTAAGAGAGAAAGAGCGAGCGTAAGTGAAAACTTTAGTTGCACTAATTGCAGGTGACTGCTTTATTTATTTTTCGCGCACAATACAAGGGACGAGGACAGGAAGCGCACCGTATTGCATTGTCACGAAGTACCACACGGGACTGACTAGCGAGAGCGTTGAGATGTCCCGATAATCGAAAGCTTCAATGCTCTCCTCCAAAAGCGACGCTGTTGGCACTCGCAGTGGTTCTATGAGGGAACTATCGGTATACTTTGAATCTTCACTAGACACCACCACCGGACTTAATTCAGCCCCGATGTGGGCGCGAAAATTTCAGGCTGATTTATAACTGGCCGAAACGGTTAACTTAAATAAAAGGTGGGCAAACAAAATTTAATACATTATATTCTATCATCTTTTTGGAAATAGAACGTCAAATTTGAATCTATTCGTACTGATACAATTTGTGAGGGGAACTAGAACATTTTCTGTCGTAAATTTACTCAACAATGGAAAGAAACGGAATTCGTGAGGTGATAAATTTTTAGGTTTTTAAAGGGAAATCAGCAACCCAGATTAAAGTCAAGTTAGACAGTGTTTTAGATAATACTGCTCCTCAATTAAGTACAATTCACACCTGGGGAACTGATTTTTAACGTGAGAGACTGAACTGCGAAGACGCCAACAGGTCTGGCCGTCCAAATGAGGATCCGGACATGATCAAAAAGATTCAAAAAATCGTTTTGAATGATCGGCGCTTAAATTGCGGTAGATAGCAAAGATGTTAAGCGTTTCCTATGAACGCGTTTTCAACATTTTACACCAACATTTGCGAATGAAAAAACTGTGCGAGCGAAGGGTGCCGCGTTTGCTCACTGTTAACCAAAAGCAACGTTGAGGGGACGATTCCTCGGAGTGTTTGGCGCTGTTTATGCGTGATACGAATGAGTTTTGCTGCGCTATGTGACAGTAGATGAAACATAGATATCATTAAACTAAAGAACAATCTAAGAAGTGGACTGAGAGCGGGAAACCTGCACCGAAGAAAGCAAAAACAGTTTTGTCGACCGGAAAAGTGATTTTGGGATGCTCGAAGGATTATGTTAGTCGATTATTTGCAAAGAGGATAAAGAATAAATAAAGAGTATTGCATAATACTCTAGCCTGCTGCAAAAAATGGTTAGGTGGCCGAAGATTTTCATCATATGATGAATGAAGTCTTTGGTGCCGTAGTACGAGTACTTTGAGGGGTTAGAGAAAAAAATTGTTAAACTTGTGCAACGGCATTGGAGAAGCGCTGGACTAAATGCATCGAGGCAGAAGGAGACTACGTTGAAAAATAAAACTGTTTTAAATAGATTGTTAAAGTGTTTCTTTGTCGTTTTGGATACTTATCTATCACCCCCCGTACGTTACAAAGAGAAGAATAAATAAAGAGACTTGTATTGTTGATGACGAATTCATTTCTAGAATGTTTTACTTTAGCCTTACGGAAAATATAATTTACAATAGGCAGTATTCCAAAGAATTATTCTGATTTTCAAGTAAAGTGTACAACTGACTTTCGTGGAGCTTTTGACATCATGGTAATAAAAATGAATGCAATCAGCTGTATGACGTCTTCGAATATCGCATCAGAAATGTATAGAAGAATCTATATCATCGCATTTTTAAATTCTTCTACTTGCTTTGATCCCCGTTACCTCAATGTCTGAAAGCATTGCCTACTTTCTTTCCTCCTTCCTCCAGTAGCCTTCTCCAGTAAACAAAATCTACAACTGGACCCATTCTGGCATAGTTCTTTTAGATCATAACACATTTTTGTAAGAGCTAGCGCCATGCTGCACTGTAGCCAAATTTGGCCGATTAACATGATGCGGCTGTAACGTACATGGAAAAAATTTTTGTTAAATTGTTCAAGCTCACAAGCATGGAACGATGGTGATTAGAGGAGAGCATTTAAAACATATTCCAACATAAAGAGAATTAATCAGAAAGTCAGTTTGAGATAATTAGATGAGAGAAGAATTGGTCGGCTGGATCTTTAGCTTAGTTTCTGTTATTTAAAAACTTGTGATGCAGCGCCGCACCGGTCTCTCGCCACCAGTAAAAGTAAATAGCGCATGTTACTCGCCCGCAAACTATATCGCAGGGCTGCCAAAAGTAATTTTGCAAATTTGAATTGATTGTGGAAATATGGCATAATTCAGTAGTGGATTGAGGAAACCTAACGGAAGCTGTAGCTATTGGGTATTTTTATAGACTTAAATTTAATGCGTTTATTTAATATACATGCTGCAGGAAGAAATTGAAATAAATATATACATCTAATTTGCATGGAAAACAATTAATTTTGGTTTGACTAATTTACTATTCAGTCTCGATCCTTCGTTGTTCACTGAACGCGTCAAAGGAACCTACAATTTATTAATGAATATAGTATTACTACATACTACGTAGTTTTAGATTATTATACAAATTAAGACTTCTATAACATGTTTTACAGTCTCATTATATGATGATTATAACTACTAATTTATAAAAACGTTTTGATGATAATTTTATATAAATATGTTGGGCCGAAAACTGTTCTATTATTGTTGCACTTTGTCCATATTCGCCACAACATGTATGTCACCAACTCGAAGTAACTCCATTTCGTGTGAGACAGCCCTGTAACAGACTGATGAAAAAGTTTTCGTATTAAACAATGTTAAAGCGAATGAGGACAAAAATTGCAGGGCGCGATAATAAGATCCCGTATTGTTTCGTCAAAGCTGCTGCTTTGCTGTGCTTCTGCAGCTTTCAATTACCGCCGTAAACTTTAATGAGGCGGGGCGTTCTGCCGAGCTTTGAATAGCTTTTATGTTAATAAGCCCCAAAAAACTTATTGCGTCAAGCGTCTGGTTAGTATTTAATCATTGCTTATTTTATAAAAATCAACATTTACAATAGATAGTTAGTCTTAGATGGTTACAATGCCCAAAGTCTAGATATACCAATTGCACACGGATGATAATTGAAAGAAACTTGTTGGGCAATTGCTCTCATACACATCGTGTTTTATTCTTGATATAGCTTTAATATACCTAATTGAAGAAATGGCTGAAATATTCAAGGACAAATTGAAGAAATAAAGACAAAATATCTTTTTTTTCCTTAGGAGAGCGAAGGAGAAGTCGGTGATTACCGGCGCATATAAGTAAATTCAGAATTAGAGTTTGTGCAAATCCATTGGATTTCTCCAGCTCATAACTCCCAATGGCAAAAGATTGTTCAGCGAATATGACTCTAACACTAATTGTAAGAATACAGACAATACGTACGTCGTTCAAACATCGTTGAACAGATTCAGTATTCTATATTAGGAATCAACATATTTCATTATAATTGCAGTTGAATCATCGTCATCATTCTCAGCCCTTATCGGTGCACTGCTGGCCATAGTTATATATCATAATGAATATTCAAGTTTAATTCAGCATTACCATTAACTTACCGTGCATGGCTAAAGCATATTGTGAGCATTTAACAATCTCGTCACAGGATGGAAAGCCTCAATCAAATTTCATTTTTAAACTTATCCAGGATCCACTTGGAATTTACAAAAAAAATATTATCGCATTATATTAGCGCTTCATTTAGACATTAACTGTACCCCGAGATTTAATCCGCGTAAATTCCGTAAGGTAATTCATTGCTACGGGATTCAAAGTATTTTTTATATTATTCGAGATTACAAAAATTTCCATGAGTAGCTAACGGATAGTAGTTTAATCTCAGACTAAAGTCTATAATTGATAGGCTTGCGTTTGATAATTGTCCCACCTGATGATAAATGGACTATGAAGATATGACTAAGATGGAGAATGCTTACCTTAATGTACCTAAATAATGCCAAAAAATAAAGTTACACCATACATGTGGTTCGTGACCGTGAACTATGGGACTTTGCGGGGGAGGCCTATGTCCAGCAGTAGGCATCGCCTGGCTGATGATGATAACAATCATACCATATTATTCATCATTACAAACCATGTACTCTTTGACGTAAAAAATAGAAAGAAATTATGAACAAGTAAATCGCGCGAATTGCGCCTGAACATAAAACATTAGAAAACTGAAAACATTTTTAATACATTATGCGTTTTTCATTCGCCAAAAACATATTAGAAGTAGAAAATATATCAGCCTCCGGCGTTCACATCTAATTGCTTGGAAGATAAATATTGCTGCGGGGAAGTAACGAGTAATGAAATAGAATGAAATGTCAATGTTGTGATGCTGATTTAATGTGTTCATAAAGTATAACATTATACTCAGCAGATCTGAACATGTGTTGGATACGACACAGCATACCCTTGAGGTGTGCGTGGTCCCTGTCATAGCCTGCAGATGGTAATAACAAGAAAGAACCTCTCATTGTCAAGCATTATATATGGGATTCTTGAGAGTGATGAATCCTGGGCGGCAATGACCTCTTTTTGTGAGGATGTCATGTTTCAAAGGGAGGCTGCGGAGCGTGATAGAGAGGAGGCAGCAGATGCTGACCGCGTAGGTGACGGCTAGGGGTTCGTAGCAGTCGATATATCCAGTGGCTTCTACCACCAGCCATTTCGGGGGATACTCTAAGTGCCGGAGTGATCATCTTTCACGATGAAAACCGGTTCTAAACCGGGGACAGGCTAGTCGCTGGGCGTCCTGTCGCTGGGACACCCCACCACAACGACCGAAGCCTCTCGCAGTGATTTCTAGTAGGTAGTGGCTCACGTTCGTGCTGAGTCCGACACATCCTCTCGCCTCATCCGAGGCCGGGTGGGTGGTACAAAAAAAGCATTTGCCCTGCGAAAAAAAAAGATCTGTCCGTCTGAAGGTGGTGTCAAGTATGTACGTAACCAGCGCATGAAGAGAGCAATGAACGTGGAGGGAGTAAGACAGGTATGTAAGGATCTTGATATGTGGCATTCGATCCTAAAGTAGAAGAATCAAAAATCTTAACACAAAACACACGGCGTAAACACAAAAGCATACCCAAAAGTAGTAGATCCCTACGAAAATAAGCATTCCGATCACTCTGCCTAAACCGTTAAGAAACTGCCGTGAAGTACCGTCGTTGTAGTAGTTTTATCAAAATGATACACACCGTCTAATTACACTGCTTTACTGTCTTTTTTTTGTCTTTGCTATACTGTAGACAATAGACAAAACGCGGTAACGGCTGATTCACGAATACTAATAAATAGTTCTATAAACATAAACTTACAAAATAAGTTTACAGACAGATTTAATAAAAGTTTAGTTAATGCATTATAGTCGACGACTCCACACGCGTCATTAGCTCACTAACTTATAGACTGCGGTCTGCTGAAGGGTTCGTATTGTTGCTTTCATATATTTATTTGTAACTAATTATTGTAAAATAAAAGGAATTTAAAGTTACCGGCGTTCTATGAAGTGTAATAAATAATGGCCAATTGGAGGGATTTTAACTTTCGTGTATTGGTAAACACAAATCAAAATAAGATTGATGAGAATGCTCATCTAAGAATGCTTAGATCCCTCAACTTCACGCTCATTATCAAAAGATTTTTACAATAAAACTAATTTTACGGATTTTATCGCGGTTTATTAAATTATTTATGTAGCTTGACGTTTCAGAAGCTTTACAGCAACCACGGACATGGGTGGACTGTACCCACAGGTGGCACTTGTTGTTGTAGTTTTAGTTTTATTGTAATGTCTAACATTCGCGTAAACTTAAGACATCAGCAAAAGATTTTTATTTTATACAATAGGATCAGCTCGTGGAGACAAATCCTAACTCTAAAGAATATGGACGAGAGTGATAACATTAATTACCTTGGTGTGGATTATTTAGAACCCACAGTATACCACAGGAGATCGACTGACTGACCGATTTTAAAATAATCTTGTAGAAGTGTAGCTGGTACATGTCTAGGGATCCTTTAATTAATTTTGTAAAAGATTTCTTCGGGTCCCAGACCGGGTATAAATTTCCGATATCGCAATATCTGCGCCAATTGTGAAATGATTTTGTGACATTCTTTATTTAAAGTAGGCACATTGAAGACGAACTTTTAAACATTAATTACAATATTAAAAAGCGATTTATTCACTGAAATATTTTCCAAGAATTAAATCGAACAATTACCATACAATGACTTAAGACTATATATAAATATACTTAGTCTATACATATTATAAGTTAAGATTTTTGATCATGATAATAATATAGTAACTACCGAACCGAATTTCGGACACGGCGGCCATCTATACAGACACGAGCCAACTGCGCAGGACATTGCGCATTATAGTGAAGAAGTGTGTACCCAGGCACAAGTGCACACCCTGTTTCCTTATTCTCTTACTCTCCTCTCTTCTACTGAGGTAGTCCGACACGAAATCAGGCGTAGGTCCCTATGCCTAACCGAACTACGGCCTAACGCGCTCTCCGAGGGTTGAACCTGTAACACTTCCAACTTCCTGACTCCGTTATTTGTGTGTGTTGTCCACCTGTTATTACACATTGAAAAATCCCTATAATTTTGGTCCGACCCGGGGCTCGAACCCAGGTCCTCGTGACTGTGGTTGAACGTGTTTACCACGAGACCAAAAGTCAGGCGGGCAATAGAAAATTTGTAGGTAATTCGGAAGTACTTAATTACTCAATCACAAAAGTTCCTTCACAAACAGAAAGATAGACTATCCAGGAATGACATGGGCTCTATTTAATCACGCACTAGCTGTGCCCCACGGTTTCACTCGCACAAATTGAGTAAATCTCGAGATTAAATTTTCTTCGGGAATTCATGACATAAAGATTGGATACGGTTCGGCTAGTGTAATATAAACTGAAACGTCCATACACATCTGCACAACCAGAGAAAATTCATACGCGTTATTCTGCTTCATTTAATCATACCATCTGGGCCGTTCGGGATGCTCTCAAGCTACATGAAGTAAGACGGTTTCCAATTGAAGTCTTCTTTTCAAGTTAATGATTCAGGTTTTTTTTTGCTTGTCCAGAACTAAGCTATAGCTGTGGCTGCATCATTGGAATTTCGGGCCAGCGAGCACTGGAAGAGGCTACAAAGGTCATATAATTTTTGCAGCGGTCTAGTTATACCCGGACTCTGTTAAGCTACATCCAGGTAGGCAATTGCAGGGTATGACCAGGGGGAAGTGGCTATGATAATAATAGTTAAATTAGCTAGTATAAACATTCTCGTATCGAAGTGTATAGTATGTGGAAGAGTGGGAGGCGGGAGATCCTTTCGACCCCATACCTATCCTAGTCGCAAGACCAGCACTCACAGCAATCCGTAGACGCTGTATTGGGTTTCTTTTCGCTTCCACACCATAAGTTCAGGCCCCAAAAAGAACACGAGACTGTGTGGTAAAACAATATAATTAGAAACAGCTTTGAGTCGAAGCGACTCTTACCTGTTTGTTCCGAGTCGATAAATAATTCGGTATCGAGTGCAATGACAGCACTGCATGCAATTGCACCGTGGGTGAACGGACGGCTGACCCGGTCGCCGGTCGCCGATCGATGGTGCATGTGCGGTCGGTACGGATATGAACGTACTGTTGTTGATATGTTGGCATAGTGACTGTTCATCTAATATGTACATTTTGTACAACTAATTACGGCTGGACTCGATGATATCTAATCGGGGTGTCTTTGTGATGAGCGAGTTGGCTAGATTGAAGATGCATTTCTTATATGGATACAATTGTTAACATATGGCAATAATTGCTCGCTTGGTTGGCAATAATTGCTCGTTTGGTTAGCAACAGTTCATCATCACTTCATTATAATCAGCCCTTATCGGTCCACTGCTGGACATGGGCCTCTCTCAATGAACGCCAAAACGACCGATCTCCTTTCACTCACATCCAACCCGGACCGGCTAGTGCACGGAGATGGTCTTCCCACCTGGCGAAGGGTCGACCAACACTTTGTTTTCCTAAACGCGGCCTCCACTCCAAAACCTTACTTGTCCATCTGTCATCTGTTCTTCTGAATGTGTGACCAGCCCATTGCCACTTCAGTGAGCCTATTCGTCGCGTGATATCGGATACTTTAGTGCTCTGCCTTATGACTTCGTTATAAATTCTGTCGGACAGAGAAACACCAACATAGCACGTTCAATAGCCCGTTGAGCTACTGCAAACTTGAGGACCAGTAATGTTTCAGCCCCGTGGGTCATCACGGGGAGAACGCTTTGGTTGAAGACTTTTGTTTACAAGCTCTGCATTATAGGCGACGTGAGAATGTGACGAAGCTTCCGGAAGGCTGCCCAACCCAACTGAATACTTCTATCGGCTTCATTCTGGAAGTTATATCTACGTAATTGCAGTAATTGCCCAAGGTAGACGTATTCGTCTACGACTTCGAGAATAGCACCATCGACGTTGACCGGCCTAGGGAGAACGTGTTCGTCGAACATGACTGTTGTCATGTCCAACTTCATCCTAAGGTCAATACATCGGGAGGATTCACTTAGGCTGTGCAACATTTCCTGCAAGCTCTCCAACTATTCGGCCAACACAACGATATCGTCGGTGAAACGAAGATGTGAGAGGTACTCTCCGTTAATATTTATTCCGCATTCCGCCCAGTTTCGGGTTTCGGGGAAATAGCACCCCCCTGTTGCACTCCTCGATGCAATTGGCAATCCAATTGCATCGAGGAGTGTGACAGGGGGATGTTGCCGTGCCGGGGGGTCAACCCCGGTATCAAAACGGATATATAGCACAATGCTCTCAGTATTTCGACGTATCGACAATCGACCTGACATTGCTGTAAAGCTTCCAGAGCGGCCCAGGTTTCGAAAGATTCGAACGCTTTTTCATAGTCCACAAAGGCAAGGCACACCGGCTGATTGTACTTATGTGTCTTTTGTAGAACTTTTAAAGAAGTGTTAAATTATCTGCTAAACCCAGCCTGCTGTGGTGGCTGGAATTCGTCAAGCTTAGTGGTGAGACGTTTCGTCAAGACTCTCGAGAACAACTTCTAAATATATATAGAAGTGAAATTGGTCTGTAATTTTGAAGAAGTGATTTGTCACCCTTCTTAAAAAAACAAAACAACGTCACTCAAAAGCCTTGCCTGCCTTGGGAGGTACGCCCCGCTGAAGCACGAAATTAAAATTCTTAAAATACTTTTTTAGCTCTCTTAATACGGGTTGGCCTCCTACTCTAAGAAGCTCGACTGTAATTTACGTCCCCCCCCCGGAGCTTTTCCCCCTTTAAGCTGCACAAGAGCCAGACTAATCTCACTCAAGCTGACGTCCAGCAGATCACCTGACAAATGTCGTGTTAGGCTTGCATGCGAATCGTTGCTTAGGATATCGGGATGAGGAGCGTGCGACGCATACAACTTGTTATAGAAAGATTTGATCTCATATAAGATCCCAGGCTTAGAAGAAACAATAACCACCGAATCAGTCATGATCTTTGTCAGATGACTTCTTCTTCAATAAAAACTTTTGAACCTCTATTCTGCTCAACCGCTTCGGTAACCCGTGCGTATTTGAGCTGCGAAGGCCTCGGCGTATTACTTTGCGGATTCGCTTTGAAAGAAGCTTGACATGGGCAGACGTAACGTCTTCGTGTGCTCTGCGTTCCCTCATTAGTCCAAGCGGCTCATCTGAGAGTTTTGCTCTCGTGCTCGTATACTTACTCCTACAATATCCTTCGCCCATACCCCGAATGCAATCAATAACGCCACTCACGGCCTCGTCAACTTCCATTGTAGTTTCCGACATATCTTGTACATCGAACCGGTTTTTTAATTCCAGCTGCAATTTTTCGAAACTTACCATGGTTAGTCGGAGTTTAGGTTAGGTTAGGTTAGGTTAGTCCCCCATAACAATCTTGTAGTGGACCTTACAGGTTTAAGGCCTTTAAGACATACTCATAGGTTGTCACCACGTCGTCATCGGAATGTGTCGAGGTTGGTGCGTGTACTTGTATCACTCTAAGGCTATACCCATTATTGAGTGAGAGTAAGTATGAAATACGCCACCCTACCCCACACACTAGAGATTTCGACGATGTTGCTTACACCCGCACACTCCTATTTATCATGGCGCGGTTTTATATAGTTTACAACGCTCAATAAATAAACCATTAAACACCGAAAGCATTTTGAAAATAACGTAATAAAAATATAATAATAATTTCATGAGATTACCGGTTTCAAATAAACAAATCCTTTAGCTTCATATTACTCGTATTAGTATCCATAGGCTGTAGATATCCCGTCTTCAGTTATAGATAGCTGAAAATCTGTCATGAAACCACTTACTAATCAAACGCATGCATCATAGACGGTGAAATTAGAGACATCACTGTTTGTCTCACCACTTGGTTCAAATTGCGAGATTAACAAACAACAGGGTGATTATGATGACAAGTGATTAACAAGTCTACTGCGCATAATGGCTACAAAATGCAAAGAATCTCTGAATTATGTGGTTCGGTAACAAAATAGAGACAGACAATTAATATGGCTAACTTTTCGGTGGGGATTTAGTCTATAATGAGGCTCTCGAACGTAGCGTATCAAGGTCCGTTTTCAGTTATTAAGGGACCGAAGACTTCGACTTAATTAAGCAGATATAATTATATCACTTAGTTATTCAGAACCTTCCTCCAAATTGTGATGATTTATGTTGTAACAAATAAATATTCTTATTTAAGCGCGACAGATTTTTATTATACAAACGCTTAAACATAGTTGGTTAAAGGTGTCTTATTAATTTTCCAATGGTATGTATGAACGTCCTGAGTAGAACATTAATCTATGTTTTGTTATAATTAGTGTAATTCGCAGTTGCCATGCTGACGAAAGCACTAATATATATTTTTATGATTTACGAAAATCATTGATTCACAAAAAAATATCCGATTGTAATCTGTCCTATAAATGGAAAATCCGTTGGGGCTTTGTTAGAGTTACATTATACCTTAAGGTAATCCTTTTTACTTATATCTCTGTAGATTTTCCTTGGAGTATTATTCTACTTTACCTTTGAAGTCGCATTTATAATTTCAGCATTTCTATGCTTTATTCGAAGCGTTTTAATTTCAAATTGTGAAATGAAAGTGGACTTAGAGATAACAAACAGCGCGGCTTGTGCATAGGCGAAGGCTGCACAGCAGTGTTTGTTCAGCCGGCGGATCTTATGTGAACCAACAGGGTTAACTGTACGCGTACTCTGCTGTTTGTTCTACACGAATATAACTCTGTATATAAAATACATAAAAATAAACGACAGTAATAATATAATATAATATTTGTGGACTTATCACACCACGTTATCCTAGGCCTATGCTAGGTTGCGTAAGGACTTGTGATACACGCACTAGACAACTGAAATATATTTAATATTTTTTTATGTATATTTAAGATTTTTTATTATAGAAATAAATATAATACATAAATAAACACCCATGACCTGGGCGGATTCGAACCCGCGACCTCTGGAGTAACACGCGTACTAACCGCCACGTTAGCAACTGAGCCAGCCGGTCGTGAGCGATTGAACGTTGGAGGCATCAATTCACCAATGTAAATCTCATCTCGGTATATTAAATCGTAAAATATAATTGTACAAACATTATCAGAATAAATAAATGGTAGTGGTGTGATAGTTTACCGAATAAGTTGTTTTATATACTCTGTTATTTGTCGTTATAATCACCTATTAACAGGTACCCAATATTATATACTAAGAGCTATAAATATTTAAATTTCTACAATAAACAATCTCCAAGCATCACCCACGTTTTTACACGCGTAACTCCGGTTCCATTAGCACTAGCGTCATGTTATATAGCCCATAGCCTTCCTCGATAACTGGATTATACAACACATGTATTTTTTTCAGTTCTTGAGATAAGCACGTTCAAGCAAATAAACTCTTCAGCTTACTATTATCCGGAAAGATTTCATGGTTATTTATTGCATATCAGGCCATTAGAAATTTTATCTTAAATGTTTACTGATCTAGCTTTTTGTAATCTTCATGACGCTTGCTGATTTAAACAGTAGCTCAGAAAAATACTAGACACGATTATTTTATTACTATTTCTATTAAGTTAACCACAAGCTCGGGGAAATTATGTCCAATTCGAGCCACTCGAGTCCGATATTTAGTAGGTCAGACCGTTCAAGGCTCGAGCAGTAAATCTTTAGATAACGGAAAATATTAACGACCCTAATTAATAGTTCACTACGGGATAAAAACAAACCTTGTACAATGTAAACATTTGTACGAGTTGACTACTCGTCTGGCACCGCTTTCACTCTAAAATCATCATCAAGTAATGACAAGGTACCTCGGAACAGGGTACAATAGAGTAGTAGAGTAGTATTTCGACACTTGCCAATCCGAACTTTCCTTATATATATGGGGGAGAAGAGCAATCGGAGCCTTTTTACAAATACTGATGAATATCCGTATAACTACCATGTCAGTATGTTACCCTCATTTCCTCCTCTCCTCCAATGGGTCACCCAATTTTTAACATAAATTCATCATCAGTCCACTATGAAGAAAAGGCCTAATTTAATTTGAAAGTACATACTTTTGCATTCACTGCAATACTACATATAGTATAGAAAAAATTTTGTAACACGTAAATGTTCCCATTCCCAGTGACCTCTCGGATATCTCTCCGCTAAGCGGCGACTTATATTTAGAGTCTGCGCGATAGCTCTGTTGGGTAAAACGAGGCTTGTACCAATTTATGTCACCATAAAATTATCATTGATACCTAAACCTACTCGATTATATTCAAGCAAATCGAGTGGGTTTCGCGTAAGACCCGATGTGCCGCTGTGTGCCCGATCGCGTTGCAAGGCAGCCTTGATATTTTGTCGTACAACTTTGTTTCATCATTTGGCTATTATATAAAGAAATAATTTAAGCTATGTATTTGTAATTGGCACACCTGTTAGTTTGAATGCGCTGACCTTTGAAACTACTGTCCTGAATTGAAAAAAATGTTTTTATGTTGAATGTTCCATTTATTGAGGAAGGCTATTATTTTTTAAAGATGTTTAAAAAAGCGCTAAAAGTAATTAGTTAGTCATTACTAGGAAATGCCCGCCACTCCAATCGCATAACTTCCATCCTATGGTTCGTAGCGTATGGTATATTAAACTACCCCACGAATAAATTATGCGCAAAATAAAATTATCATTACAGATTATAGATATAATAATTATTTTTGTATATAATAGATGTAGCTATAAGAAAATAAAACGTAGTTGGCACTTACAAGATCTCGTTGTCTATTGAAAGAGACTTATGTTCACTATGGGGCGCTGATGTTAATAGAACAAAAGTATTTTTCTTGAGGATTCTTTCTTCTGGAAGAAAGAACCAAAGAACCACTAACCACACAAATCTAGTAGATATAAAAAAATGATGTTTTAATGTTACTAGAGAGAGAGGTTTTGATGACCGACGGAAAGCTATGCTTAATGGTTAAAGTTACTTTTAGATTAACCCCGCATATTTATTCGTTAATAAAATATTTTCACGCTAAGATCCCTCAGGCTAATGCTAAAATGGTTTGTGTGAAACATTCAGTACAAGGTTGTAGATGATGTGCCCATAAAGTGTACAGCCTGGCTCGTCCGAGCTGAACGCTGACCCACTTCGACTGCTAAAGTTATAGCGGTCGCTTTAAGAGTTTTTATGACTACCCTCAAATTATAAGGAAACGAAATTCCTTACTTTTTAAAATGTTACTCGAGTAGCTAGATAATTATGTAGGCTTTGCCCAGACGTGACGAAAATATCCGAAAGAATGTTGTTCCGTCGCATACGTGCTAGTTAACCCGTGGGGTGTAGTATTGACGTCTAGCCAGCGTGTTATATATAGGATCGTTTCCACCGTACCTGAAGTAAGTCTGAAACATTGATAAGTCCAGAATCATAAACATAAAGTCCGTTTATCATGCCCTATGCATGTTTTAATTGAAAACGTTTCGCAACCAATTTTATATGCTAGTGCTTTTTCACAGTAATCGATATATTTTTAAACATCCTGAACAATTTGTCTAATAAATTATAAAGTAAGAGTCAAATAAATCGTATTCAAGTGCAGCACTTACACAAACTGAATGGTGAGATATTTTTATAATGAATAGACGTAAGACAAAATAGTCTTAATATGTATATATACGTCATAATGTGGATGAGAATCAGGTAATGAAAACGAGCTCAACACAGCTGGGAAGGTACCTGTCGTTTACATAATACCGCCCTGAAAGTTGAGGCTTTGTTTACACCTTCCAAGGGTTTTGTGACCATCCGGTGGACCACTCGGCAGATGATGCGAAGGATGGCAACTCATCTGCACTGCCAGCAGCGTGTGGATATCAATGGGCATTGGATACTTATGACTCATTTGTCCCCCAATGCTATACAAGAAGAGATAAGTTACAATGTACCTTATCTAGCATGAGAATGGCAAAACATTTACGAATTACGCCCCTGCGAGAGCATTTACAATTGCTTAACTCCATGAATTATTTATGTTATGCCCTCACACCCGATGCTCTCCAACCTGTGATTATCGTGTTATTGTTCCAACTATAAGTTACTAGTATCGTGTATATATACAACTTGGCAATTTTTATTGTTAATGTTCATAATATTCTCTCTTTAATCATTCTTGAGTGATGTTAAGTAACAAATTATAAAAAAAAATATATGACATCAACTGAGGCGCGATTTCGAGCTTACTGGAACGAATATTGTGAGGTTCAGCAAATCCTTAAGCTTGTGTTATGCTCGGTTGATCGATAACTGTTTCACGCGATATTCATTCACCATACCAATTCTATAGCCGTTCTTATTCTGGAGTTATTGGTATGTCAATTAAGAATCGCCACTTAAAAATCAACATTTAACCGACATCTTCAGTATTGAGGATGCCGACTAAATATAAGTGAATACAAAATGTTGTACTAAAAGTAAGTACATAAAATATATGCTTATAAATTAAATGCAAGAAAAATATGCCTGTAAATCTAAAATAGCATCACTCAAACTTACAAAATGGTCTCAATTTTATAATAATGCTAACTCACGTTATAAATGCATTAATTTTGTTAGATTGTTACGCTTTCAAGTCAATGAAATAAAGAACAGTTTCTCATTAGCATTGGTATAAAGGTGACCAGGGAGTTAAAACACCTTAACTGTAACACCTTTATAACTGATACACATTAAATCAGTTACAGAGTTATTCTTGTAATACTTGTAACGTTTCTCTTAACCCTTTTAAGCCTGTTATTACAGTTTGACATGTAAGTATGTATGGTTAATTTACTATTGCAGTTTCTTTGTTTAAAAAGAGAAAGAGACGGTAAGAGAGGTAAAGCGTAGTTTTATGCCAATCTCAACCATATCGGCTGTAAAACTTATTAATACCTCTAAAAATATACTTTTGAAAATATAATCAAAATGTTAGGTAAACTTTATTTCTGTTTCAAAAATAAATATGGAGAACTATGTTCAAAATACTTTATTCGGTTACCACGAAAGTCCCTGGACATGACCACTAAGAAAAAAATATAAAACACAGTTACACTTTTTGAAAGACGCTTTGCTGTAAAAAGGATGTTATTAGTAAAAGAAATTTATCAGAAAGAATATTGTCTCACATTCACTAAGATGAACAAAGTAAATTATAAATATGATCAGTACCAAAGTTAAAGTTTGTTTTCACGTGCTGACAATATTTGTTAGAACAATAAAATACTTCTTTCTTTTATTAATTTCAGAATCCTTTTCCAGTAATCAGTGCGACGGTACTTTATGTGTTACATTCATAACAAAACCTTTTACGGCTATATCAGTGCAGCTTTTAACAAATCGAGATCATTAGTTGTCTGTGAGCTGAGCTGAACTTCGCTTACTTTTTATGTAGCATTAAGAATATTGCCGTCGTCTTAGCTGGTCTAACATCTATAGAATTAATGGCAATATTGATTTCGATTATTTTTTAATAAGTTTCTGTATCAATATGAGGAGGGGAAAAGGAAGGGAAGGCAACGCATTTGCATGAAAATAATGCGGATGTCTATGGGAGTCGGTAGCCGTCAGAAGACCAAGACCGCCCGTTTCGTCGTATGACAACATAATCGAAAAAAATTGTATCCTATGTTTACTTTGTCGTTGTAAATATAATCTCTATTTTTTAGTAAGAGTAAATATTTTTGTGAAAATAACTTGTTAGAAATCGCCACATAAGTGTGTTGGTGTATGTAGTAATGGTAAAGGTACAAATTATACAGCAAGCGGACAGACTTGATAGCAAATGCAATATATAGGAATCGAAATGTGTGTTGGAACAAAAAGTAGAAGTGAAACTTCAACGGAAAGGATTATATTGTAGCTATGCATAGGTTCTCACACTCATAGTGATAAGTTATTATATTGAGCTTACAGGCGTATGCATGTGACTATATTTACTACAAATGTAAGCGTTGGTAATTTTATTTTCTGTTTAAAAAGAGAAACACATTTTGCTTTACCTATATTATAATTACTAAAAAAAAATACTACTTGATAAATTTCATGATTATATGCAAACGATAAGTGCCACTTAGGTGTTATTGACATACGAACACAGACGGAGAACAAAGTGATTCTATCAGTGTGCACGTTTATTTTTAGGTACGGAACCCTAAAAATAATATAGTGGCACGTTAAAATAAGTTGCCCTTAATAGTTCAGGTACGCCCCTAAGCTACGCAGCTTATGCCTGAATTATTGACGAGATTTAGAGAAGGGCCAACCTCTAGGCTAGGATAACAGAACAATTTAGGTGATTAAATAAAGTATAATTGAGAAACATTTTGTAATTGCCTCGGCGGTGTAATCAGCGTGAACCCAGGACCTCCAGCAGTTAAACTGGACGCTATCATTAATCGTCCACTTATTTATGATACACGGAATCACTGGACTCCTATTATCTAAAGTACAACACTTTTTTTCATCATTTGTTATTTTATACATTTTGGTCGCTGTTCTTTGAATGGTATCTGACGGAAATACATGAGATAATATAAACAGTAGAGATGCCTTAGGTAATTATATGACGACAGTTGACAGGCACTATGACAGACAGTTTTGGTGAGTAGAAAAGGTAGATGAGAAAGCAGTACTATTTTTGTCTATCTATTCTCGCATGTTCATTGCGCAGAAAGAAATGAACGAAATAAGAGAGACGGAGAGTGTACTATATTTGCTGTCTCCTTCGATTTAGACGGCCAGCATTTAGGCCTTTCTTCTGTCTATTTTGTCCATGCATATGGGACTAGAGCCTATTAGCTTAATTAGGAAGAGGTAGTGCCATGCTACATAGGAGGAGGTGGTGCCATGCATGACACAACATCCTCCTATGCAACGGAATTGGGCCAGCACGATCGAGGAGGTACCTCTCGTTCACACAATACCGCCGTAAAGTGACATCTTCAGTGTTGCGTTTTGTGAGTAGCCAGTGGCTCATTGGGGCGGTGGGAAAGGGGGGCAACGCATCGGGATATTAATTATGTGGCTTTTCATGGGCGTCGGTAGTCGGAGAAAGGCTCTGATTGATCGTTTGCTCCCTATTCTATAAAAAACCTCCCAGTGCCTATCGGGTGGCAGCTCAGCCGCCCATTATGAGGTGTCACTTATATCTTAATCACAGTAATTTATCCAAGTTGATAACATATACAAACGAATAATTATATGAAGGTAGCTTTTTTCAAATAAATATGTATACAAAAAAACTTAATAATTGTGACCATATTGGGCTGTACTATTTATATCTAATTTTATAAAGATGAAACACTTGATTGTTTGCATTTATTAGGCTCCGAAGTACGACCGATTCGAAAAATTCTTTTACCATTAACTTGGCGTGTAGTAAACGTAGTCACTACCCACCTGTTCGTTTGCCTCATATCTAAAAAAAACGCATTTATGCGCCTTAACCGGCCCTGTGTGTATGGGCCTCGCGGCACACTACAGTACCGAATACCCAGATAAACCAGTGCAGTCAATCAGTGCGGCGGCAATGATGGCAGTCGCGCTGCCTGGCACTGGTGCCGCCATTGGTGAGGTGTCCCGGAACTACAAAACATCAGGGCATCTCGACGGCTAGTCAGTCCCCTAAATGGCCGACGCCTACTCCACAGAAGGGTTGCCCGACACCACAGCAACAGTGGGACAGTGCAATGGGGTACCCTCTTATATGAGGGGTACAAAGAGCGCTTACTCCTCCTCCTGCTCCTTAGCCCCCTCATCTTACAAGAGGGGAACTTTATTTTGATCAGCATTAGAACTAAAATGTTTTCTTCATTTCAGAAAATTCGATAATTTAACCCTTTGGTTGTGGTGTGAAGCAAATGCCAACTGGCTGTCCCGATGGACGTTGTTCTGTCACAAGTTTAATTTGTGTGTCACTGTGACATGTAATGTTTCTTCTCTTCTATGTCGTACATTCTTGACGGAGTGGTCGTGGTTTTCTGATGGATCGTCATCAATGGACAATCCAACCCTCGTAATGCGTCGCCACATATTGCGATCTTCGGCATAGCGGTAACATTGGACAATAGACGTTTGTGTTCCAGCCTTCATCGGGTCTGCCCAACGCGTCGGTGCCCGACCACGTGGCCGTTTGCCTCCAATTTGCCCTTGTACAAAAGGACGTTCCATGAAGTTTTGGTTTCTAACAAAGTATTTGAGCATTCTAATTCGCACAGTGGCCGTTAATCTCTCCTTAACTTTGAGCTCATCCAAGATCGGAGTATTGGTCCGGAATGCCGTCCAAGGTATCCGCGGCAGTCGTCGCCAGCACCAAGTTTCAAGTGCATCAGTTTTCCGTTCGTCTTTCCGGTGAACCATCCACGTTTCAGCGCCATATAAAAATATAGGGAAGACCAAGCTTCACATGTGACGAGCTTTCGTGGATTTAGTGGTGTTGTGGTTGCACCAGACTCTTTTCAGCTTATCAAAGGCAGATCTTGTGATAGCGCACCTCCTTCGAATCTTGTCGTTACAACATCCTGTGTTTGTAATCGTTGAGCCGAGTTACACGTAACTCTTGACAACCTCACAGCTGCCAACCACTTGGATGTCAGGCTGGTTTAGCTCAACTCGGTCGACGATTATCATCTTGGTTTTATCTCTGTTTATTACGAGACCGAAGGTGAGACTTTTTGTTTCTTGGCGTATTAACATCTCTTCCATATCTTCTTTCGAGCGGCTTAGAGGAGTTGTGTCATCGGCGTATTTTAAGTTGGATATTTTTCGACTTCACGATGAAAGCCCGCTGTCCCGTGTAATGTTTAGGAGGCCGAAATTAAAATTTATAACTTTTATATTTTTGTAAATCAACAACTTTTTACCATACTTTGTGAAATATCCGCGTGGAGACGGGGCACACTGCTAGCCATATAACATAATGCCCGGCAATATCCACCCTAGTTATTTTGGGAGGCTTAATTTGTTACGTCGTAAAATAATTAGGCCAACTCGCGAATCATGTACAACTTTGTTTAGCACATTCATGAAGAAACCACAACCCTACATGTTCACATAAAAGTTTTCGTGTACAAATGTTAACGAAATTTTTATTAACATTCATTTTATTGCTCTCACAAAGTTTCATTAGAGAGGACATTGCAGTACGAGTAGCCATTACTATCGTTTTTGGTTCAGTGGCCGACAAGAAGTTTATCTCATCGTAGTCTTCATAAGGTTTTTATGTAATCAATTATCACATATACAGGCTATAAATTCTTTGTAAAAGACTGCCAATAGAGACGCCTCATTGCAAGTATGTTAAGGGATTCGAATCCAATTTAAAGCACCTCCGAAAAGTAGGTATTTGGATATTCCAATATGGGAACACATCCAGAGGCAATTGTCACTCTGGATAACAGGACATATCTATGAACATTGTGAAATGTCATCTTTTACCCTCCTCACTAGGTTTTGAGGATCGTGGACTTATTTGGGCGTATAAGGCCAGATATTATTATAGTATGGCCCATATATCTCTCTCTTTAGTTGCACAAAACTATTATCATAGGTGATACTTCACCTAAAATAATAGTTTTATAATATATGCTATTTGATAATTTAGTCAGGATTACTCTAAGAGCGTCTCTTAAATAATCTACGAGAATTTACGTCCGCGACAAAGACCCCCAGGCAGTAAATGTGAGGAGGCTCTTAGCGTTTCCTCAACCTCGTAAAATTTTCGCCGCTCATTAATTGTATTATACCAACAACAAAACTGTGAAACCTCTTTCTGACGCAGTCGGGTAATGAATATAGCGTCTTGATTCGAAGTTCTTCGTACGTTACCAATTTCTACTCCATGAAGGATAGATTATAATTATTATATTTTATAATTATACAATGTATCAGTATGTATGACTATTAACGTAATATTCCGTACTAGCACATTGAAATTAGCATCTCATCAAAAATTCACTAGCTTTGAAGGATACAATATCTGTATTGTACGACAGTGAATATAATTTAGCTTAAAATAATTAGTGAATGTAATTATGAAATTCACAGAATTCTTATTCGTTTTGTATCGTGGGGTACGGTTATTTCTTCATTAAAAAAAATTCAATACCTTATTAATAGTTAGTTACATGAAACACATTCTTATGAGCAATAATTCGTTCAGCGTCCTGCCAGCACGATTCGGCTGCAGTACAGAAAGAATACTGCCTGGTATAAAATAATACTGGTAAAAAAATCTCGTTTCAAAATATAATTGCATCTATTAATCATTTTTTTTGTACAAAACGGCTCCATGAATCTTAGAAGTCAACGCCTGACTAAACGAGGTCCCTATTTAAACTGCCTCGCCCCCGGGACTCGGCGCTAATTACGTTTTTAACAAGCGGCCATCCATGCGGACTCGTTTTATTATAAGCATATAAAAGGCCAGAGGACTATCTACAAAGATTGTAGTGTTTTATCGCCGAGTTATGAGCGATCAAATCGACGCGTTCATCTGTGTTTATGGCCTTGTATTTAGTTCATGATATTGGCAACTTTTTATAATCTCATCACACAATTATAAGATTTAGAGGATTGTCTTATTTAGTACTTAGTTAGTAGACTTTGGATTATTTAGTGTACAGATACAAACACCACGGTATTATGTTTATTGTCCTGTGAATACACGCTCTAATCCGATAGCACTCCGCCATGACTAGAGAGAACCGGAACCTTAAGATCTGCGGCAAAATTATTTATGTTTATAGACTGGCAAACGAACCAGGTCATATTATAACGCACAGTGTGCGCGCAGGCACATCAGTAATATGCTAACCGATTCTGATCGGTACCTCACAGCCTGTGCCGCTACAGTTCTGCCATTCACCGAGTTACAGAGACTTTTGTTCTGCCAATAAATAAGTAATGTACAATCAATGACTGACAATGACATATCATATATAATCATCGACCCTTACACGACTCCGGATTAAACATAATATTAAAAAAAAATCTCTTTTCTCTCTCACAAACTCGAAGGGTTCTGGCTGATCTGTCGAAGTTAACACAATTACGGATACGTCTTCGGAATTCGTCATCGCACTCGTTCAAACATTTTGAAATTATTCCATCCTTTTTGCATGGAGCACAGGGTCAAGGCAACTGTTCTTTATTCTCATGTACAATTGATATAATTTCTTACCGTAGGAAGTATGATTGCTATAATATAATCGAATTGGACTGACACAGGTGTCACCAGAGAGTTTTGACGATGTTTTGGGATATTAAAAGGCTCTGGTATGCTTTTCTGCCTGTACAACAAAAAATGACTAGGCAAATCAGCGCACGACAAGAGAGATACCTCCTGCTTACATGACAGTGCAGAAAAGTAGTTTTGTGCGGATTTTGAGTTTCTGGCGGATCTTTGAAAGAGAGTGGAATGAAGGAAGGCGTCGAAAGCCAAGCCTCTTGTATATTGTGCCAAAAATAAAAAAAACTTCTGCAGAAATATTCGCCTTGTTAAAACTTATACAAATCAATATTCTAGTCATATTCATTTGTATAAAAGGTGAAACATTAAAATGTTAACAACGGTTCAGGAGCAATAAAGCACATCATATTTAAACTAGAATTTATTTAAGAAAAAGTTCGATATTTAATTTGTTGAAAAGTACACTTTAAAAAGCGAAGTTCAATATTAAAAACGTTTTGCAACATATTTACTGACCACCCGTAGCATACTAATGCGATCCAACAAAAACATAGAGATATTAATTTTTGTATTACATTAAAGCGTTATCTTTGACAAATATTAACAAGTTAGATAAGAGCCGAGCAGTGTTTGCGTGTCAAAAAGCCCATAGGATACTTACCGTTGACCTAGGATAATGTAATTTGATGAGCTGTGATATAATGCAGTGCTAAGGAAAGAATGAACGGGACTGAAAAGTGGTAATTTATAGTAAAATTACAGTAGAAATGTAATAAAAGTATATATACTTTGTAGTTATTAGAATACAAAGTGACAGTTTATGCCCGAAAATTTAAACTTGTAAACCTTATATTCCGTTAGAAGAAAACTCTGTTAACTCATCACTCAAACAGTTCGACTCATATTTCATCGGCTTTCAATTGGGCTGATGGAATTATCTTCGCTAGTCAGTCGAACTGTTGAGGCTGGACAAGCGTCGCCAACTAGTATTAGGTCCCTCCGGAAATAAAAATAACCATGTTACCTGGCAGTGATTGATTTTCAATGGTCTTAAGTAATCACAGGTGCATGGTAATGCAATGCCCTTCTTCATCTTAATATATTATAAACAACCAAGCTTATGAAATACGATAACGAGCAGGTGGCCAATGTGAGAGGTCCCGAATCTATCCGATGCAATTCTGCGACAATGCTGGAGCCGAACCTAATAAGTGCTTGTAGCGTTGTTACGACTGAAAAAAAATATTAGTAAACTGGGCACGTTTGCGAAAGGTTTGCTAGCGCTGTCCTCTGTAATCCTTGTGCTCGGCTCTCTACAAACAATGGACTGTTTCGGACGCGTCTTTAATAAAATAAAATATTCAATATGCGCTGTCTTGGTTTTAATGGTCTATCACCTTCGTTATCAGTAGACGGGTCAAAATGTATGATGTTGACGGTGGTCAGTAAAATAATGGTACAAAAAAGATACACACTACACTCGAGGAGTATGACATTATTTAGTACAAATTTCAAGACAAAATCGTAGAATGATACTATTAATTTATTAGACTTCACAAAAATGCACGTTGTTTTGTTGAATGTCAAATACGAAGAGAAAGAGGAACACGATAGAGGAGACGAGTACGTTTTTGTGAAGATCCCATCGATGGCGAACTTATTTTATAGCAATAGTCTGTTTGTGTGCTTGTTCAGTGAATTTTCATAAAAATAAACAGGTGGTCCCTACGGAAAAATTGGTGCAGCATGTCTCTTATAGTTTCTAAGCGAACGTAACAGTCCAAGTATAGTCTTACTAAGTCACAGGCAACACCCAATTTTAAATAAAAATGCTTCTAAAAGAAAGTCATTGTTTACACTCATATATTCACATATATCATATCCACATAACGGGTAAATTTATGCGTGTGCGCCTGGTGTACGATAAATAACTTTTTTCATATTAAGTGATGACGTGATGACATGATGGTTGTGAGAGTAGCAGTACTGTATGTCTCAGCTAGAATGCTAGCGAATACGATTCTAAAGTAAAGATTCGCAAGCGACGTAAGTGCGGTAACGCGTAACCTGTTTTTAATCTCTTCTGGTTACTGTTTTACTAGATTAGCATAGATTTTCTACATAGGGGGAGGAAATGCCATGCATGGTGCATGACACTACGTCCTCCTATGCAACGGAATTGGACCGGCACGTCCGGGGAGGTACCTAGCATGTCGCATTTCGTGCGGTTTGTGAGTAGCCGGTTGCCCATAGGGGGGGGGGGGGT
>JAFELO010002671.1:96293-107080 GCA_017140195.1 Eumaeus atala
GGGGGGGGGGTTAAAAGAAGGGCAACGAATCGGCATGTTCATGGGCGTCGGTGGTCGTTGAAAGGCTCCGATTTCTCGTTTGTCCCCCTATGCTATATTGGGTTATTTTTTCATACCGCCAACCTTAAATCATTTCCAAAGGAATAAACTCTAATAACACGGTGATATTGATGATGACAATGTCTAGATGATACAAGCGGAACGCCTATCCAGCCCGTGGAATTTGTAGACTTCTTTCTAGTAGCGTCTCTAAGTTTATTTACAACACATTCTAAACGAGCTCCGTCCATATCGGTTTACGGTGTTACGAACTACATTGGGGCTCAGTGTAGGGATTTTCATGCAATCCAGAAAGATCTCTAGTTTCCGTATACATAAATTTTCTCAAAAGCCTTATGATAAATAATTGTTTTTCTATAAGTCTTTTGGTGACACACATTAATCTCTGAACAACCAGAGAATAAAATACAACTGTGCTGCTCTATGTCACACGGTCCACCCATTCGCCCATGTGATCCAGATTCCCACACACCGTCAGGATTGCGACACTGTAGGATATGGTTCCGTTGGGGGAAGGAGAAAAGGAGGGCAACGAATCGGCATAATTCTGCGGATGCTCATGGGCGTCAGTGAAGTCTCTGATTGTTCTTTTGCTCCGCCTATGCAAAACAAAAAGTGGTTCTAGTTTACGGCAATGGTTGACGCCAGCTTTATGTAAGACAGAGGAGCGACGTAATTTATTTAATCATTAATAATAATAAAGTTAATATTTAACTTAAAATAATTAAAAAAAAATTGTTATGTAATTTTATAGGTTACATCAACCTTTATTGATCTGTTTTATTTATCCTCTCTCAGTCTCTTGGAAGAGCACAATAACGATGTAATGCATTATAAGAAATGAAAATATAAGAATGATATAATTATTTATGTTTATGTTATCAACCATCGACAGACTATGGTGGCTCAGTAGAAGTTATAAGATATGTTATCCGTCAAATTATGCATAAGTTTTATTGTCGAGGTGCTGGACTACTTCCAAGTAAATTTTAATCAATCATCTTATTCATGCTAATGCTCAATATGGGTTATGGATGTGGGTCAGCGTGTACAAGAAAAGAAAAAGAGGTCAATAAAGTCTTTATTAACTAATATTATAACATTGACAACTCATAAATAATATTGAATAAATGAAGTTCCACATGATGCCAATTTTCATCTAACTTTGCCTGCCATTATTCACGCGGCTTGCATTCGTTTGGCTGATTCATAAGTAATATGTTTTCATATCATTTGTGTGTATTTTCTGTTTCATGTTAAGATCATGTTATCATTTCAATTCCTTGATTTGGTTTGTGTATACAGAAAAGGAAGCACGCGTGTTGCCAGTGTACAAAGCTAAGCTGACTGCCTCTAGCATCCCTAGGATTTAAGTAGTTCTAAGCTGTATGATGAATGATAATTGTACATTACCTGCTTATCTATTTTTACTTTTATATAATAACATTTAAGGTCACTATCTGACATTGCTGTTGTCAATATACCTATAGTATGAGCAGATATCTTTCTCATCCATATCAATATACGGTAATACATATCTGAATACCCATGGAAAAGAGATTTTACTTGTACCCTAAGGTTTGCTGTGTGACCACTTATTCTAAGTTGTAGCCCCTTCAATGTGAATTAAATTATAAACGTATAAACTTTTGTATATTATTTTTAAATCTTGTTTGGTTTACTTGGAAATTATACGTTAGTTGACTCGATTACAGAATCGATAGTAAATCGAATGCTATGAGTTTGCTATTTGTTCCATAGATATAACATTGAGAATCATACGTACATACGTTTGAACGTTTGAGACTAAGTAGGATATATCGTTCTTTTGAATTACATACCTGGCTTCTTTCATTAAATGTAAGAAATAGCAAAAGTATGTTCCAGCTCTCGAAGACTAATTAGACTAAATACTTACAATTCGAAGAAATTTATACGTAAAATAAATGGTACAAATAATATAAAAGACGTAATAAAATCTGTACAAGTATAGTTCTACCCCCTCGAAATAGAGCTAGCACTTGCGTCACACATCGGAGATGTCGGGCCAGATCGGGTTAATGGACTTAGAAGATGTGGTCAAAGAAGGTAAATAAAATATTGAACTTAAAATTACACCCCAACCCAAGACATAGAATATTGAAAGAGTGGACATAGATCCGGTATATTTCGATTGTAGGTATATGAAATTGGTAGGACCAAATAAATTATATGAAATATTTTTCACGGCTTGATATTAAAATTAAGTGACCGCTGTATAATAGTAAATATCCATTTTAAAGATCATAAAATCTATATTTGAGAAGGATTAAGGAAAATAGGAGTTCGTTGACGTTACTTTAGCAAATAACAATTTGAAGCAAACTGTTCACCATAAGCTTCGTATGCGAAAGTACATACAACATAATATTTTGCAATGGCAATGATGATGAAGATGATAACATTCAACACACGGACCGTGGGTAGCGAGCAGTTCCATTTATCATATAATAGCACTCGCCATAAAAAATCAATCACTTTATAAAGAACCTCGTTATTCAAGTTGCCATCTGGTCAAAAGGGTTGAGTCTGAGTGTAGACGTTTTATTTTGCAAGATTTCGTTTTGCTTTTACTAAAATCATAGACGATTAAAAATTCTATTTCCATATTAGAATATGTAATGGAAACAATAATAATGTAGGTAATGTCATATGTAAATTTTTTTATTTAATTATTTTACACTGGCTAAGATAGATATTAAAATATGATTTGCTTTAATTAGATGATTATTAAATCCAATAATGGAAAACAAATATTTGATTTTTCTGAATTTCCTTTTGTAGTAAAATGCAGGATATAAATTTAGTAATTTGCTGTCTTATGAACATATTAAATTTCGTCCTATATTATTTAAATTCAATTGATTATTTAATGACACAGCACAAAGAATAACAGTTTAGCTTTATAACACGCACATGTTCACGCCAGTTCCCTTATGGTGTAGTTAGGGGAAGCCAATTACCATACCTCACGATCTCTATATACCTGCAAGGTAGATAGCCTGTAGACATAAGAACTTATCGTAGTTAATAAAGCCGTATTAGTTTAGTTTATGCTTGTTTTGTTTGGTTGATGACATAAATGTCATTAATGGCTAAACTGTTTCAACTAAACTACACTAACAATCCTCGCTCACAGTTGCGCCGTACCACTTACATAATCTGTTTGCAGGAAGATCTTGCTCGGAGTTAATATGCTGTACCACTTATCTCATAAATTCCAATTTTTCTTCTATTGCAACAGAACTTTTTTTCAACGTTATAGCATTTTGTATTTTGTGTAATTCGAAATTATAAACTTCACATCTCTGTTAACTATTTTAGAATTTAAACCTCTTTGATGTTTAAAAATGCCATCTTATTATATATTATACATATATTATAAACGTGAAAGTCTGTGTGTATTTTTGTTCTATTTTTACGGAATAATTATTGAACGGATTCGTTTTAAATTTTTTAAAGGTGATAGATACATAAATAATTGAATATGCCTTTTATCCCGGAAAAAAAAAATGGTTCTCTCCGTGGCTGCAACTGCGAGTCACAACTAGTATTATAAATAAGTGGTTATATTAAGTTTTGCTAACTACACCGCTTCTCGTGGGTGTTGGGATCAGTAGCTAGGGGGCAGTAAGAGCAAAGTGTTAAGAAGTCTTCAATGTATTGTAAATTATCAACTTCATTTTGGTATGAGTCCTAAGCGAAGACCAGCTAATCACTGAGGTGTCAGTTCATAGTGCTGGATTGTAATAATCCACAGCATCTCACTCCCATATTTCAAAATTCATTTGACCTTTCGCGCTCCGAGACTGAGTGATATTACTTTAACATCTTAGCGAGGAAAGTTTTAAAGGAATCATCTTTGGCTGTAGAAGTTGAAGTGAGTAAATGGTCACGTTTCAGCTGGAGAGCCATAAAGACCGTCTACGATTTCTTATAGCTCTTATGTTAATCTCATGATTATTCCTTGTAAATTATTGATACTACGCAAAGTGACTTGAGGATATATCGTCAAGTAACATAACGAGCAATCGGGGCCATTTTGTACAGCGTGGCACCTCTTAGAATATAATAGAATAGAGGATACGTTTGAGTATATTAAAGTTACATACACTTACTTAATTTTGTTGAATGTGTGCCTTCAGTTGGTACCCAGATGGTAAGATTTTATACATTTCAATATTGTAATAAATTTAATATCTCACAGTAATATACAAACAGTAAATCCTATGGAAGGATATTATAAAAGGTAATTTTGAATATTTGCGGAGCGAACAGGTGCGAGCTATGACCTAATATTTGGTCTGCGCGACCTGGCCAGCTTTATGGTCCAGGATATATTTATAATTATTAGTACGCATGGGTCAATGGCTAAGAAATTTACCTTCTTCAGGAGGTCCGGCAAGAATGTATTGAAATATATTTTGTGACAAACCTATACAATCGTTGATTACCAGCTGACTACGGGTAAAGTTAAAGAAAAGACCATGTTAGTCACTAAAAAACATGTGATACTTATGACTTTTCTTGTAGCTGTTGTCATCGAAATTCTTTAACCAGTTGCAAATCGACTCATATTTATTTAAAAAACAAGTGAACTGTAAAATTTGCAGAAGGAACTGTACTGTACGCAGAATGTGATGAGAATGTGACAGCACATTTTTCTTATAAAATTGGATCCACATACACAATCAAAACATAAAGGATTTGTAAACTTCACTAGGAATACATGAAATTACAGCAGTTTCTTACCAAGGAGGTATTAAGTATATTAATACACTATTACAAGTAAAATAAGTAAAAGATAAAACAATGAATGTAGTCCTTAAAGCTGTTTGTTTTATTTTAAATATATACGTTGATGCAAAAACTCTTTTAAAATAAAATGTTAAATAGTAGAATCGATCTTAATCTTATTTGTTTTTTTAATTTTCTAAAGCGTTAAATAGGGGTTTAAATGTATATATTATTTTATAAAATCTGGAGCCTCCAAACTGGGTAAGAATGAAGGAACACTTTGAATATTAATTTATAGCGGCTTAGGAGAGAAAGCCACTTTGTATATCTAAACATCTCTATCTAGATCCCTTTTAACTGTAAGGTTTACGAGCAGCGTTATAATCTATACTAGTACTATAAGGCTGAAGAGTTTGTCTGTTTGTTTGTAATATCAGAAACTACCCAAGTATTTTCAATCGTTGTGGACTTTCCATGTTAGATATTCCATTTACTAAGGAAGGCTATATATACACATATATTTTCTGACTTGAACTTATGCTACGAAAGCGTAGAAAAGACCAATTGCAGTTTCTTCGAATTGCCATGAGTGCTCGTCGTCGAGACTAGGTTTGAGGTCGAAAGAGGGGAGGGGCCGACCCACCTCGCTCCCGTAGATGGGAGAGATGCAATCCATACCAGCATGTATCAGCTAATTTAACAATTATTATCATAGCGACCCCTCCTTCACCGACTCTGACGTAGCTAAAATGGCCTCCGCGCTGACGTGGACTTGAGGATCATAGTGACCGGTAACCACTACATACCAGCATGCTATGACATATATAAGCATACGGGTTACGAAATCGCTAGGTGCTGCTAGTCAAAATGTATAAATATTACTATAATTAAGTATTCAACTTCTATCAGAATGTCATGGGTATTAGTTTTAGAACGTTGACAGTAGAGCCTGTCATGACATGCCCGAAGGCTTCTATTAACACGTGTCGAATACACGAGATCCAGTGTTTTAAATATCAAATAAATATATAAAAAACCCTATAACGCATCTCAAAAGCCTAAATAACTTGACTTTGACTGTTCCAAATATGATAATAATTTCTACGTTCTTTACGGGAGGGCAAATATTTGTATGTTCGAAAATTGTTTTTGGGATATCCTTTAAATAAGTTTAAAAATCTAAATTACAAGCTTAGGTTACAAGTTACCACGCCTTCTGCAATTATGATAGAACAACGTGTGTCGGGACAGCTAGTAACATATAAAATTCATCTTTACACTCAGGACCAATCTTTTTCGTCCTATTTCTTCTTCTTCGTTTACACGATGGTCGGTTGTCGTAGGTTCAATCTAGGTAACTGCGCAGCCTCACGTCATCGAGTTGATACAATCTGACTAATCTCGTACCAAATAGATGTTAAAACGCATGCAAAATATGTTAATTCATAGAGAATGACTCGAGAAATTTCAATCAAAAAAGGTTTGTAAAAGGTACTTCCAGTATACCCTGGATTAGGTCAGGACGAATGGAAAAGTTTCCCCTCGCTAGACGTACATAAGTAACACTTTTGTTCCAATGTTTATAAAGACGGTCTGTGAGGACCGTCCAGTGATTGGTTATAGGAGCGCAAACCACTCGGATAGGTCAACGGTTAAAAATATATATACAACCTAAGTAGCTCATCATTGGGTTTCATCACATGAGCTTCTACCAGTAAACAGGAGGAAGACAAGCAATCAATAAACTGCCTTGTTCTGTCGTCTGAGGGCGGAGGACCGGTGGAGTCTGAGCCTAAACATCCCGCAGCCCGCTATAGGAACACGTTCAATGACGCTGTTTCATTTGTTCTGTACCAAAACTTAAGGTTCGGTTGCAATATTTGATAATAATTATTCCACCGTATTTGACACAGTTTTCTGTTTTCTCTGTTATGTGTCTGAGTGTATAAGCAGTATCAAAAGTCCATTAATAGAACCAGATTTACAATGCCGCCTGTACTGTAGATCTGAATCTAATTTTAAACCTGAATCCCCAGAATTCCCAGATAAGAAATTACAATTTTATTTTATTTGTAATTCTGGTTCCGTCTTCAATGAACTTTTGATACTATCTGATGTTGTGTAGTCGACAAAGTAGTGATGATATTCATCTTCAATAACCATGCAGTCGGTAACATCAACCATGTAGTCGGTAACATTAACCATGTAGTCGGTAACATTAACCATGTAGTCGGTAACATCAATCGCTAGAGTTCTGGCAGTATTTTTAAGTTTTAGACGTTATAACAATGAATACAAAATCAAGCTAATAAATGATGATTAATATACATAAGAATTGTTGAGCTTTAACATATAAATCCATACTTATTTAGCCATTATCGGCAATTAGGAGGATGGCCAACAATATGATAGTTTTCAATAAAGTATCATGGGGCTATATCTCTACAGATATCATGACATACGATTTGGCGTTGTTACTCTACACAATGGTAGTAGAAAAAATTAGGCTAATTTCTTGTTAAACTGTTCTAGATCCTTCAAGGTTCCTTGAAGTAACATACAATGAAGTAGGTACATTTTGATTCCAAGTTCCGTATAAACTGTAAGAAATCCTGGAACTACAATTCTAAGTAAAATACACTTAAATTGTCAAATGGGAACTTCAACTTGTATCAAGTTGTATTTTATTATCAAGTGAAAAGGCTTCCAAGAATAAGCCGGCTCGTTAACGATGAATAAAACACACGGTAATGTTACCCCTAACAATCGGTCGGCCCTTACTTATTCATCGACTAATCCAGCCAGTGGGCCAAGGACCAATATGAAAAATAATACAAATCAAAAACCACCGGCGCTCGTTAAAATTAAATCACTTCCTATCGGCTGCGAATCGATATTCTAAGCAGATGCAACTTCCTCGTTCCGGATTAAGGAAGAAACGGCTCTACACCGTTACTATAAAATTCATATTTATATGACAAAAGCTTAGTCATTTCCGTCTTTTGTGTTTTAACGCTTTTCTGGTGGGACAAGGCCACGAGAGATAGGGACGGTGTTATGGGTGTTTGTGTAGGTGGAATAAGGACGGGCTTATAGGAATGCAAGGCTAAGGGGTCGCAAGTACAGTGACCCAGTTTCGGTTGCAGGGCATCGTGTAAATATTGATTTAGCGACCTGTTTTAACCTGTTGCTTGGGCTTCTTTCGGTAATAGTTCTTTTTACGGACGAACAGCTTTGGGAACCGACAGACTTTTCTTTACGTTAGGGATTAAGATATTATTTGAACAAATAGGCTAATTGATGTATTGTAGAAGAGACTGTTCAGTACGTCTAGGGATATGTGGACTGTACATGAACCGAACGCCCGTTTCTCCTATGTTATAAAGTGTAAATTGAAATATGTTAGGTTAAGTTAAAGAGTAAGAGTTAGAATTGATATAAAGACCGTGATTCAAGATAGCATTAAAAATCTGTGTAGATTTCTATTTTATACATATTACGTGATACTACATTTTTGTTCTACTTGTGAGACGGCTTAGATTTATATGTGTAATAGGCCCTTGAAACTAGCAATATGTAACGTGCAGCGATGGTCAATTAGTTATTCAAATTAAGAAACAAAAACTGTGAATAATAGCATTTATGTTCTAGTAGTCAGTCTCATTTTATAGTAAAGAAATAAATAAACGTACATTATATATAAACGCACAACAAAGAGCCTCATTCTTACATGGTTGACAGTGACTAAAATATTTTTCAGACATATAATATATAACAAATTAAAAAAACCTTTGATTCGAGCTGAAATCGTTAGTATCCGTAAAAACCTCGATTAGGCCCATGAAACATAAAAACCAATCCTTTTGCAATTAGAAAAGCTCTACGCATTAGTAGCTTACATGTGGATATATAAAGAGCTTTATCTATTTTTAGGTTTTGAACTTTGAACCTTGATTGCGTATGAAAATGGCGTTTAGAAATATTTTAGTTCAGAGCGGGCGCACTTAGAAGAAAGAGTAACTAGAGGTTACGAAATGCTTTGTCTACCTTTAGCCAACTTCTCCGTTGCGTCCGCAAAACGTGATGTTATAGCGAACATTACTCGCCAGAGTTCTATTGCCTCTTCATCATCTCGAGCCGCCGAATTTGGCAGTAATTCCGCGCTTAGTTCAATATTTTGATTGAATGTTCTTTTACAGCTTGGGTGCTTGGGTGGCTGATGTGCAAGACCGTCCCATACGTGCAGGGGCTGTCAGTGGCCGCGTCGGTGTACAGTCTGGTCGCCGTATCGCTTGACAGGTAAGTCTCATGTCGTTGTCAGTCCAGTGATATAAACATGTTTAGCTACAGACGTGAGAGATCAATTTTCTAAGAGGTAATGCTATGCCGCATAGCAGATGGTGGTGCCATGCATGGTCCATAACACTATATCCTCGTATGCAATGGAATTGTGCCGGCACGACCGGGGAGGTACCCCTCGCTCACTTGATACCGCCGTGAAGTGACACCTATGGTGACGCGTTTCGTGCGGTTTGTGTGTAGCCGATGGCCCATTGTAAGGAGGGGGAGGTGAAAAGGATGGCAACGCATCTGCATAATAATGCTGATGCTCATGGGCTTCGGTAGTTATTGAAAGGCTCTGATTGCTGGATTTCCCGTTTGACCCCTATATAAACAGAAAATGTCTCAATCTGTAGCGATTATTGTACTGTACTCTGTACTGCTAGTAAAGTATAAAACTATGAGGAGTAAATAATTAAATCTTTTTTGCTAGGAACCTTCACTGTCGTCCCCAAAATCTCCTATCAAATTTTCATTGTAATCCGATCAATGATTTCCGAACAAATATTATACGACTAACAGAAATACAATAGATTTTTATATTTAAAGAGACACACCACAACTATACAATAGTTATTAGTTCCATTGTATCTACAGCTGCAGGTTACGTAAGAGTAGTACTACCAGTTTCTGAGTTGGACATTACTCCCAATTACAGAAGGTGCTTAGACGAATATTGAATAGACTTGGCAACTGGAATACAAATAAATTGTTGATAAAAGTATTCCAGGCGAAAATGTGATAAGCTCAGCTGTTCCTGAAATGTTTATAGAGTCCGGACTAAACAGACTAATGGACTCAAGTATAGATATAATTAAGGTAGTGGAACCCGTGAAAGCTTTTTAACACATTTGAAATCCTCATTTCAATCTGTGTATTTTATGTGTTTACTAATATATCCCTAAAGTAACTTCATCAAAACCTCTAAAAATAAAATGCCAAAACGCTTTTTCACCCAAAGCTCGTACTTAACTAAACGCGGCGGAGCTTTACCGTAGATTACGCGACAAAGCTTGGGACGAGGGTCGTAAAGTTTTAAACTGACCGACCCTAATGTGAACTTGACCCAAATTAGTGATTGGGCGGTGAGTAGCGCGTAACCATCGGCTGGGGAGTCAACGCGGCCTTCGCAACGGCTCTCCGAAACGTTTTCATTATCTGTACCTAATTACTGTTGGCGATCGACGATCGGTTGAGGAAACTCTCAAACTGAGGAGTTCTGATACAAATTTTATTTCTGGAGCCAACTTTTACAGGTGATTTTTATGCGGGGAACATTATACGAGTACTACATTTTATATGACACTAGCAATCTGTCACGGCTTAGCGCGGATATATCATGCTAAGAATTCATTGGTTTACAACATAATAATTATGAATTTTAATTTCGGCCTCGTAAACATTATACGTTACAATGACAAGAAATTGAATCTATGACAAAACAACGTCTGTCGGGATAGCTTGACATATTGATGGTAGTCGTCAATACTTCCTGCAGCTGAATAAGGATTTATTTTGATATTTTTTTCACATTCAGGTTACATTATCTTATTTTTATTATTAATACTTCATGATCATTAAAACGTTTTAGAAAATTTTATTTGGCCTAC
>JAFELO010002678.1:0-13956 GCA_017140195.1 Eumaeus atala
CAGACACAACATACCACATAACACACAGGCCCTAAATGGGCCTACATTTCCCTGAGCCAAAAGCCAGGACGGCAAACCGCAATTATATTGCGGCCCCGTTACCGAGGGGATAGTCGTCCCCTTGCGACCCAACCCGGGATATGAGGTTCGCCTCGATGCCCGTAACCCCCCACAGTTTCTGTGGAGAAGACCAGCAGTGATTTTAGTAAATATATAAAATATAAATGTCTCTATTGTCCTTTGCTCTACAAAGACATGAAGTTAACAATTAAAACACCTGATAATATAGTTACGCCGAAAGTAAACGCAACATAATTATGGGTTCAACAATAAAAGTGTAACATACATTAATTTAGCTTCAAAATATATGTAGGCGCTTCGTAAGCACGTAGGAATAGTATTATAGTTTGTATGTACTTTTTTTTTAAATAGTTGGAAAAGAGTTAGATGTTAGGTTGCATCCCATCCGGATGGAAACAATTTTTATGAATCTTTGTCTTGGAAAAAAAATCGTATTCCGTTAAGATTGTTTAAAATATCGTTAATTCTGAAGAAAACATTCACATACACTTAAAATAGTTACGTATGCCTGAAAGTTATATAGAAGATGGGTGGGGCGCCGACCCAGTGTGGGGACTCTGCACTCGCTGTTTGAGAACCCTACCCCCACTGTACCCCTCAACCGCCTTGGGAGGGTGAGATGACCCCGGATGTAATAGTAACGGGGCCACCTCGGCGAGAGGCTGATTCCTCATTTACATAAATATATTTTACAACTGTCCAAGTAAACGTGGAAAGTTGTAAAACGGTTATGTGACCCTGCCTTTCGACGTGGAATCGTTTGCAGAAGATTTAACAGTACGAACGACATACTTTACGATCCGTCGCGCCCTTCAGGCGGTATCTGGAAGTGTACAGATGTTGTGCGTCTGTACATTCCTAAGTTCCCTTCCACGTCCTAAACTGACACGACAGCATTGTTTTTAGGGCTTCTCATGTACATAAGCCTAGAAAGTCTTTGACGCAGTAGATAAACCATGTTATACCTTACTTTATTCTCTGTAGTATTGTTGGACTACAGTTACAGTACTGTAAGTACTTTGACGCAGTAGATAAACCATGTTATACCTTACTTTATTCTCTGTAGTATTGTTGGACTACAGTTACAGTACTGTAAGTATTTTGACGCAGTAGATAAACCATGTTATACCTTACTTTATTCTCTGTAGTATTGTTGGACTACAGTTACAGTACTGTAAGTACTTTGACGCAGTAGATAAACCATGTTATACCTTACTTTATTCTCTGTAGTATTGTTGGACTACAGTTACAGTACTGTAAGCCAGGAAAGCTTAGGAAAATTTTACAATACCGCTGTGTTATCTTAATGTGTATATCCCCTACGTCTACAGTTTGTCTGTAAACTTGTCAGCTGATAACGTATAATCTGCGATAAGCGGCACGCGGTCAGCGAATGAAAGCGTTAATCAATCACAGGGCTAGGTACGGTCGCAGTATTATCGCCGGGAGATGCCGAAATATCGCGGAATCGTGTCTGCTACGTCACGTCTAGACTTGCTATCATTATCACAGCCACTCCAACTTTCAGTAGGCGTTCACTGTGGCTCGACCAGGATTATTATGCACACCCACCTTTCTTTTTTTTTTGGTGACGAAGGTGAATGCATTTACGCATGATATCTGGGAGCCCTGGTAGACCCCCAGACCTATGTTGGACTCGGCCATTGGCTAGCAATACCAACTAAACCCCTACGGGTGTCTTCAGCCTCTACTAGTGGAGGGTCCCGTATCTGCAGGCAACAGGACCCCTCCAGCGACAGGCTGGCCTCGGCGAAAAGGCCAGACTTCAACTCCTCGGACTCTGTCCGGCTACGCTATGACAGTCCCCACGACGGCGTGTCTTTATGAAGTGGATCGGGTTCCCATCCCGGCCCGACACGGAACACAGGGGAACTACTGAAGGCGCTGCAGATAGCGCCTTCTTCGCACCCCCATTCGTCGTTGGCGGGGGGAGGCAGCATCGGCAGCCTCCTCTCTCATCCGCTCGTCGGCTTCCTTCTGGGACATGACGGTCTCACAGAAGGAAGCCATCGCCTGGTATGATTCCTCACTGCCGAGCATCTCGATGATGATGCTCGACTTTGACAAGTCCCTTCCGACAACTGATGTCAGATCGTGACGCAGTGCCGCCCTCCTCGGGCACACCTCGAGGGTGTGCTGGGCCGAGTCTACCGCCGCATGCAGTCCCACCATGGTTCAAATCTTGTCATGACGGTGGTGCTCAGTAGCCTGGGGCGAACCCAGGCGAAGCCATTTGAACCGAGGGGGCTGCTCTTTGTAAGAGGGGACTAAAAAGCGACAGGAGGAGGCGATTTTGCGCACGGGGCAATAGACGAGGATGGGAATCTCAACCCATTGCAAGGTCCCCGATTTTGTGGGATTGTCTGTGGCACGGGGCAACCCTCTCGTGGAAGTGGCGTCGGCGCCTCAGGGGACTGACTAGCCGTCGAGGTGCCCTGATGAATTGTAGTTTTGAGGTGCATCACCAAAGGCGGCACTGTTGGCACTCGTAGTGGTTTTTATGGGTATTCGGCATTATAATATGCCGCGAGCCCCATACACCACTGGGCCCAGGGCCGGTAATGGGGCCGGTAAATGCGGTTCCACGCGTGAAAAGAAAAAGATTTCTATGTAGGAATATGTTTGAAAAATGGCAAGGACAATCATTTAAATAGAGTCAAAAAATCTCCGTTAACTTACCAATGTTTTTGATTAAAATTACCGTCACGTAACGTTACACGTTACTATGACAACAAATTCTGCAATTGTGACAGAACAACGTATGTCGAGTTGCCGTAGAAAACCTTAATCAAGTTAAGGTACGAAAACCAATAATTCAGTAAAACCAGTACAGCAGCTATATCTATCGCAGACATAAATTTATCGCTCCTGAACGAGCTCTAGTAATTAATTAACGTAGTTGAAAAACAAACTTATCATTAAAATGGAATCACAATTTCACGTTACTGGCATATTAGGTAAGCTCATATTACATATTTTACAGTCCATACTTAAACTTAAAAATGTTGGTTGTTTGTCCGATAGACTTGTCACGAAGTCAAAAGGCAAAGTACTAAAGTATCCGATATCACGCGAAGAATAAGCTCGATGAAGTGGCAATGGGCTGGTCACACACTCAGAAGAACAGACGGCAGATGGGCCGAAAAGGCTCTGGAGTGGAGGCTACGTTTGGGAAAAACTAAATGTTGTTCGACCAATCGCCAGGTGGGAAGACACTCTCAGTGCATTAGCTAGTCCGGGGTGGATGCGAGTGGCAGGAGATCGGCCATTTTCACGTTTATTGAAAGAGGCCTATGTGCAGCAGTGGACCGATAGGGGCTGATAACGATGATGATTGATGACTTAAAAATCTACTTTTGAACAATTTTTAACGAGGTGGAGGTGATTCTGACAAAGTATAACAAACTTTGTTTGAACAAGTAAGTACAGGAAAAGAATTTTTCCAAAGTAGGCAAAAATGTTATATAACATTTGTAATTGATTATTTTTACACTCAATATTGATTATCTAGAGTGTAGTAGTTGGTCCTTATGTAAACATGCATACTTCATGAAATTTCGTCATGGCGCTGATGGTAGTTTCACAAGATGTCTAAGATAAAATTGCTAGAAATGTTTCTGTTAGACTGTGTTAAAGGAACTATTGCAATGAACTTAATGTTTACGTATTTGTAGTTTGCAGTAGCAAGAAAATTATTCCTTTTTTCTTTGTTAATTGTTCCTATGTTGAATTACTTTCATCTTAAAATATTTATAATAATAATAGTTATAGAAAATGTTGGCTGTAGAAAATCTTCCGCGAAAATCTTCTAGGATAGGTCAAGCAAGGTACAATTTTAGCCGTAGAAAATATTCCTGGAATATCTTCTAGGATTAGGACAAGTAAGCTGGGATGTTTTGTAATTTCCAATAGCAGCAATGAGTCTTCACAAAAACGCAGTTTAGTTGGGCATAGGCAACGTCTATTAAAACTAAATTGCGGTATATTAAAACGACCTAGAGACAATGTATGTGTATTTGATTATAAAATAGATAACTTCCTAACAAGAATGCTATTAAATGATACTGAACAATATTTTTATAAAAGCGGTTATAGTACTCACATCGTATGGAGCCAGAGGGAAAAGCTAAAACAGTCCTGGGACTCGCAATCAATTTAATAAAAAAATTGTGTTCGCATTAGCAAGTAATTCGATAAGAACAACTTCCTTCACTTGTAACATTGATAAGTAACTTTGACTACGAAACTGTTTTACTTTTGCCCGGAGACGGCAGCTTATGTCTAATTACCTTATACTTAATTTGCGGATTTTTTTAAATTTGCGGAAATCTGATTCATAACAATAATTAAAACCGACTAAAAAGTTATACAATTTGAAAGATGGCAAAGACGTACAATGAGATAGAAACGAGATAGCACTCACGTTGTATAGAGGCGGCGCGGAGAGCTGCGAGGCGAGCTCCTGTAGGCGCGCGCGCGCCGACTCCTCCTCCGGGGTCAGCGCCACCCCCACGCGGCCCACCACCTCCTGGCGTGCGATCAGCTGTTGAATAAAACAATAAAGTCTAATTCCGTAACAAGTAATGTTATGCTGAATCATCGGCGAACTAAAATAATAATAAAGAAAATCGATAAACTATTATAGAACTAGGTTTTGTCACTCGATTTTTAGCTATCGCTGGAAAATCCGAGCATGAAAGACGACGTTTTCCAATCACCCAGCTAGTGTGATACAGCATAGAATAGAGGACAGTGGTGTCTTCTAGTGTTGGAAGACAAGACCGTATTTGGAGGCAGCGTAGTGAGAGTTGTTTCGAGCGAGAACAAACCAAAATAATACGAGGAACTCAATAATATTATGGGACAAAAGTTAGCAATTTTTTAACACACGGTAAATACACACAATAAACGGTATCTGTTAAAATAAAACTAATTTTACGCATTTTATCGCGGTTCATTAAATTATTTATATGGTATGGTATGTGGTCCACCCGTGACCATGGTTGCTGTAAAGCTTCTGAAACATGGGGAACATAAATAATTAAATAAACAGTGATAAAATCCGTGAAAGTAGTTTTATTGTAATGTCTAACGTTCGCGTAAGCTTAAGACATCAAACTGTATCTGTGCCTGAGTTCATCTGTAATATTTTTTTGTTAGAAAACGTGTCAGCTACGGCTAGTCCTCGGATATAGTACACAGGCTATACATGCAGCAGCGTGTGTCGCAGCGAGTATAACCCTCGAAGATGTTCGAGAACGTGACGCAAGACGAGGCTCGGCGCATGTGCTCTCGGCTAGTACATACCTAGTGCAGCGTGTGCCGCAGCGTGTGCAGCCTGGCGGCGAGGTGTGCCGGTGGGGCGCAAGAGGCGGCACGGCGCGTGCGCAGCACCCCAGCGTGTCGAATGCCCCTAGTGCTCCCGGATAGAACAAAGTACATACCTGGAGCAGCGTGTGCCGCAGCGTGTGCAGCCTGGCGGCGAGGTGCGCGAGCGTGGCGCAGGAGGCGGCTCGGCGCGTGCGCAGCTCGCCTAGCGTGTCGGATGCTCGACGTAGCCAGCTTGCCTGCATGGCCGCCTCATCCGCTTGACATTTCGCTCGGAATTTTATCTGAAACCACCTTGATTTATCACGCAGGAGCACTAAAATGCGGGAATTGTAAAGATATAATAGGAACGCATTCACAACCCAGTGCGATTATATATCTAGTCTCTATCTGTTTGTTTTTCTGTGAGACTACGACGGACTGTGTGGTCTGCCAAAGAATGCTTATAACAGTAGATAGCCAATATCAACAAGACCGGTATTTGCTTTCAGTCCGTAACAACGTGGCTTTTTGCGGCACAGATCCACCATATTTGCGATTTTAAATTTGTTTCAGTAGAATACATATTAAAGAGATGTTGTGGATACTATAGCACAGAGTTTCGTCAAATTCAGCATCGTCTAACTTAAACAATATACGAAATTGGCATTAGTGGTGATCTTATAAGATTCTAAGGGCATGTTTCACTGATCTCCATTATATTCAAGACTATTTCGAAATTCCACAGCTACCGGATAGGAGAACGTGTCGAGTTAAGAATTTCCTATCCTAGTTGACGGCTAGAACGGGGACTAGGTGGAAAATATCAAAATTCTTCACAGTAAAAGCTGACGGCTGTGATTTATCACAAGTATAGTGCATGACACTACACCATCCAATGCAACGGAATTAGGCCGCCACGACCGGGGAGGTACCTCTCGGTCACATGTTATCGCCGTATAGTGACATTTTCAGTGTCGCGTTTCATGCGGTTCGTGAGTAGCCTGTGGTCCATTAGGGGGCTCTCGGTCACATAATATCGCCGTATAGTGACATCTACAGTGTCGTGTTTCGTGTGGTTTGTGAATAGCCTGTGGCCCATTAGGGGGAGGGAGGAGGGCAACGCATCAGCATAGTAATTATGTGGATGTTCATGGCCGTCGGTAGCCGTAAAAAAGGCACTGATCGCTAGTTTGCCCCCCTATTCTATAAAAAAATATATATGATGGTGTTACCTCAGAGAATCCAATCATAGGGACTGGTATATAGTTTTCTGGGTCAGGGTTGTCGGCTTGCGCTTGTTTCCACAGCCTCATGTCCATGCCTGTTGCGACACAAACATATTTATGGCATATATTTTTGGCTGCCTCGCGGTTAGTGCTGCGCACGTTCAATCAGTCATGAGTCCTTCGTGAGAGGTCGGCCTGAAGTCCCGGGTCGGACCAAAGTGTTAGTGGAATTTTTCAATATCTACTGACAGTCCGGAGTCAGGAAGTTGACGCTGTTACGGTCTGCGCCTCGTTTCGGACCAGTCGTGTGGGATTGCCATCCCATCGGAACATCATGACGAGAATCGGGGAATAGGGAGGGCTATTCTATAGAGATGGCCGCTGTAGCCAACATTCGGCTAGTATGACATTACTATTATTATCATCATTATTAATGATTCATTTCAGACTTATATATTTACAAAGAGTAAATAATACACCAGGTTTTGTACACTACTTAACGAGTTTTACAATAATCCTTTGTTCTAAATAGTAGCGTATTTATATATTTGTTTCCATTATCAATTCAATTAGCCTATGAACTTCTGTATTACCTACAGGAGGAGGCGTGGCTAGGTACAGCTGAATCACTATATTACCTGAGGAAGGCGTGGCTAGGTATTGCTGCACCATAATGTTACCTGGTGGAGCCGTGGCTGCATACTGGTACACCACAATGTTACCTGATGAAGACGTGACTAGGCACTGCTCCACTACAATGTTACCTGGTGAAGGCGTGGCTAGGTACTGCTGCACCATAGTGTTACTTGGTGGAGGCGTGACCGCATACTGCTGCACCACAATGTTACCTGATGGAGGCGTGATTAGGCACTGCTCCAATACAATGTTACCTGGTGGAGGCGTGGCTAGGTACTGCTGCACCACAATGTTACCTGATGGAGGCGTGATTAGGCACTGCTCCACTGCAATGTTACCTGGTGGAGGCGTGGATAGGTACTGCTGTATCATGGCGTGCGTGGGGCGCGTGACGGCGACGACGCCGCAGCAGCCGGCCGCGCCGAGCGCTGCGCGCGCGTTCCCGAGATGCGCTGAGAGCTCGCCCGCGCCCACATGCGCGCCGCCCGCACCGTTGTTCACCACATATATCACCACCTACCACAAAATAAAAAGAACACTTTCTAATGAGATGTTCGCGATCTGCGATTTACCAGCACCGAACTGCGGACAAGACAGTGGTCTGACGAGCCCAGTAGAGTATCGACAGAGACCTGGTAGCTTTCCGCTTTGGAGGAGCAGCAGGAGGTCCAACAGGGAGGGTGTATGGTCTTCCACATCCGGGATTCACGTGGGCGATGAGACCAGTTGTGTTAAACCATATGCTAAGGCACAGTCGTGAACAGATCTACCCGCGTGATCGGTAATGCATGAGTTTAGCCATTCAGCATGTTGGGCACTAATCGCCAAGAACCACGATCCCTGCGGTTGGGGTCTGTTTTAGAAGGGAATCCGTAGCCTTTTCGATGTGCTTGAAGTGTCGGTCAGGTTCGGCATTACCACTGTGAGACGCGAGGGTGGTCATCACAATCTACGCGTAGCCAAATGATTGAGATCTTCAAGATCGCAGACGAAAACAGAGTTCCTCCCCGATGTATGCACACACTGCAGCATGCGGCACGAAGGAGTGTACTAGCTAATACCTTGAGTACGAGAGGTATAATGTATCAACCGGAGAAGATATCTCTGGTTGATACATCATACCTGGAGATCTGCATTTCGGTCAAGAAGAGCAAAGCCGGCTTCTCAGTCTCTAGGTGGTGGTGGACGGAACTTAAGTTGGCATGCAACTCCCTTATGTTGCAGAAATTCACAACAAGAGCAGGTACAGGTCCTGAGCATGGAGGTTCAGGGAGGGAATCTCCGGCATCATTGATGCTGGTAGCCTCAATCAAACGATGTGCTGCCATGAGATGGGGGGGGGGCAACCGGAATTCTCACAAACCGACCGAAACGCGTCGATAACAAAAGTTGCGTCGCTTTGCGTCGGAGTCATTTCCCCAGGCGCGCTCAGTTTAGCTGCAAATTTAAAAATAATGGCGCTCCTCAAAAAAAAATGTAACAGGTATATCTTCCTAAGATCCTTTGTCTTTGGAACAGATTCAAATAGTACTCATATTATACCTGTGTTTTATTTTCTGAAACGCCTTTAATAGATTCAATAATGACAGCCAAGTTTGGTTTGTTTCCCAACAGTCCGGAGAGGGAAGTTGTGAGTGCTTGTTGATTGTTTCTGAAATGAGAAAACAAATAAATGTGACGTTAAGCACTTTCAATGGGTTAGAAACGTTGATGACGTCTGATGCTAGTGGAGTCTGTACTTATATATTATGAAGAGGACATAATTTTAAACATGTACAAAAAGAACAGGTTGTGTCGAACACGTACATAACATATCAAAAATTACGTAATTTCGCGTGCGCTGCTTAAATGGTTAAATATAAGATTAAATTTGACTTTATTTAACAGCGCAATAACTATTTGGACGTCTACTACTGTAAAGCATTTGACTCGCTGGTTCAGGCAAAAATGTGGGAAGCATTAAAAAAGCCAACGTGTTGAGCATAAATGGGAATAATGCCAAACCATTAACCACAAACAATATGACTATAGAGTATGGAACAGATTATATACATTTAGGTCAATTAATATCCCACCAAGATTCAACAACCAAAGAAATGGTTAGAAGAGTGGTGCATGCTTGGAAAAAGTACTGGTCCTTTAAACCAATCATAAAAACAGTCAAACAGACATAAACATTAAGACAAAACTGTTCAATACGTGTGCATCCTTCCAATCTTCACTTATGGATGTCAAACTTGGGCACTTACTAAATCACAAGGGAACATATTAAAGGCAAACCAGCAAGCCATGGAATGAAGCATGAGCAATAAGAAAAGATTATATAAGACAACCAATGAAAAGCTGAGGGGAAAAACAAAATTAGCTGATGTCACATTTAAAGTTAAACATCTGAAATGGAAATGGACAGGACCTGACACATGGAGCAAAATTATCAGGCAGTTTGAACGTTGGGATGTTGAAACAGTGGAAATGGGTGGCAGGACTTGGACTAGAAAGGCATGAAACAGAGGAGAGTGGAGTAGACTGGGGGAGGCCTCTGCCGTTAGGCACACAGATGATTACTGTAATGCCATAGTTGAAAATGTTACATAATTTATACCAATATATGAATAAAAGCTAAAGTTCTAAGCCCGACCAAGAAAATGAAAGAAAAGTGGATCTAAATTTATTTTTATTTTTCGACATAGTCTCCATCTAGTTCAACACACTTCTTCCACCTGACCTGCAACTTGTTTATCCCCTCGAAAAAAAAAGATTCCGGAAGGTCGGCGAAATAATCGTTTACTGCGACTATCATCACCTCATATTTGGTCGAAAATTTCGAGCCACCCAAATGTTTTTTTAAATTTGAAAATAAATGATAATCCGAGAGGGCTAAATCCGGCGAATAAGGTGGGTGGGGCAGCAATTCGTAGCCACAATCATGGATTACAGACATTGTTTCAACCGAAGTGTGAACACGTGCATTGATTTGATGAAACAAAACTTTCTTACGCAATATTCCCGGCCTTTCTTCTTTTACTTCTTCCCGGAGTCTCCGTAAAAGCTTATAATAATAACTAGAATTTATACTCTGACCCTTCGGTAAATAATCTACAAAAATAATGCCCTTCGCATCCCAAAAAACAGAAGCCATGACTCTGTTAGTCGACAAAACGACCATAGCCTTTTTCGGTGTAGGAGAGTCTGATCTTTTCCACTGTTTGGATTGTTGCTTTGATTCAGGAGTATGGTGGTGAACCCAGCTTTCATCCATGGTAACAAATCCAGACGAAAAGTCCTCGGGATCAGTCTCAAAAAGTTCCGAACTCATTTTTGTTCAGCTGAAAGCAACCTCGGGACCCAGCGAGCAGAAACCATATGGAACCCCAACTCTTCCGTTATTATGTGTTGTACCCGGCCATAACTAATGTTTGTTATCTCAGCTATCTTACCAATGGTCAAACGTCGGTCACTCAGTACGAGATCACAAATTTTATCTATGTTTTCTTTCGTGGTAGAGGATGTAGGCCTTCCACTCCTAGGATCATCTTTAATGCTTTCATGACCGCGCTTAAACTCAGCTACCCACTTCTTGACACTGGAATATGATGGAGCAGACTCCCCCAAAGTGCTCACCATATCTTGATCTCTTTCTTTGTCTTTTGGTGATAGGCCCATTTATTGAGGTACTTGAAGACTGCACGTTGTTCAATTTTCTCCTTTATTGAAAATTACGACAGATTTCTTCAAACAAATAATCACAGAAAATTTATATTGTGCAGTATCAGAATGAAACTGCGCACAATAAATCAATATGACACATACTAACAAATGACGGTAGATTTAAAAAGATAGCTCCATGTAGGTTAGGCCACGAACTTTTAGAACCACCCTAGTATTATTATTATTTATTATAACTAGATGACGTCTTTGCCTTTGGCAGGGCAGGCAAATGCCATCTATACTGGTAGGTTTTCCACATAGTTCAAGCGGACGAAGCTGCACAAATCAGCTATTATAATATATAACATTAAGGAGGAATTTGCCCTGTAAGCATTAGAGCTGAGTCTAATAAAATAAAGTGGCATAATCATGTGAGTGAGTGGTACCTCCCCGATCCAATGCAGTATGGCATCTTATAATATATATAGTCTATATTCACTTTTAATACTTGAATGAAATTAATGTTTTATGTATTTTATAACACTGCAAACGCTCTAGAGATATGTGTGAGTAATACTATAAACAGCAGCTTTTGTTCTGGAGTCTGGAATCAGTATTCTACTCAAATGACTGACAAGAATATGTTACTTTGTATGGAAAGCGTTTTTGTACCGTCCTCCCTGGTTGTGCGAACCCAATTCAGCTGCAATACAGCTTGACACTATATGTAGTACCTAGACCTTGATAGATCAAGGTCAAGCACCTTAGCATAGATTGAGTACAAACATGAACATATGTTGTCATGGATTTTGAGACCAAACATCACCATTTGGGTCCATGTGCACTGTCACTGTTCAGTTGGTGACATGCAAATTACCTTCAATGCGTGTCAGGTGGCTAAATAAAAGCAGTATACTCCAACTAAGTTCCTGCTATAGTACTTACTTAATTTCTTGTTCTGGTTTATTGAACAACATAGCCACATGTCCATCTTTGTCTTCCTTTCCACCCAATCTTGAATAGCCAACTGCTTTAAAACGACAAAGAGGATTTTGCTCATTCAGCTCTAAAGCTTGTGCATTGCGACTGTAAAAAGCCTGTCCTGAAAAAGTAAATTGACTAACAATAATTGTAAAATTATGTCACAGCTAAATAGGGTTAGTAATCTGCTGTTGTCACATTTTTATTAATACACGATGTCTGAAGATAATTTGTTAAAATTTGTTTTCTCATGTTGTGGTTCATGCTCTTGGTGAAGCATACTCTATGCATTGAATGATAAAGAAGGTATTTTCATTTTGACAACAGTGCCTTCAATGACATAAATACAACATACATTTATTTAATAGGTAATACATTTTTGAGTACTTACCAGTGCCCCATTGGGCTTGAAGAAGGTTCCACTTGGCTAGTACTTGATCTCGTTCATCACCAAATACACAACAATTAAAGACAGCGGTTACTAATGCCTCATGAGCATTTGTAGGCCCCTGTTGTTGTTGCTGTAACTGCTGTTGCTAGAAAAAAATTATATATTAAAATCTCGTAAATGTTATCACTCACATAACACATGAAATGCAATGGCCATTACACCACTCAGATATTATGTGAGCAAGAAATACTCTCCAAGTCATGCCATATTGGGTTGCAAGGAATTGCTACCTTTTATATAAATTGAACCAAGATGAATGAAAATGAAAAACATTTTTATCGCCATGTTACTTTATTGTGTGAAGAAATTGTTAAAAGCAATTATATTTTTCCTATATGTTAGAGAAGCTTTTACAAGTTAGAAATGCAGCAGTTGGTCCAGAAAACATATGGGCTCACAGCCCCTCACACACGCTAAACTTTGTTTCAAAAACTTGAATTCAACTTGATGTTTCATCACAAAAGACAAAAATTACATGTATGTTAAAATATGTATAATTTTAGTAAATAAACCAATTACTTGTGGCTGCTGTCCAAATGTGTTTGTTGTGCCCAATCCTGTCCCAAAACCACCAAATCCAGTTGTAGGTGGCTTAGCACCAAATGGTGTACCAAAAGATGATCCTGTACCAAAGGTATTTGTACCTAATGGGTTTGTTCCAAATGCGGGTGCAGTACTACCAAATGGGGGTGCACCAGTTCCAAATGCGGGTGCAGTACTACCAAAGGCAGGTGTGGTTCCAAAAGTGGTGCCAGTACTACCAAAGACACCCGTTCCAAAACCTGAAATTATAACAAGCACACCAAAAGTTTATCTCCGATTTCTACAATTCAAATTATATCACACATCACAATTTCTAAAATTCAAATTCATAAATAGTAACCTGTGGTTGGTTTAGCTGCAGTGTTGCCAAATCCAGCAAAAAGTGAGGCAGATGTAGCTGGAGTTGTATTTAGGCCGCCAAATGGTGCAGCTGTATAATTAATGTATAACAAGTGAACAAATTAAGAAATGAAAGGACAAAGAAAAAAATATACAAGTAACCATTCAAACTTTTACATATTTACAATATTACAAAGTTTATTTGTGAATGAACACTGTTAATTAAAAGTAACAAAAGAAATTTCAATAGGATTCAACATAATATGTTATTATACCTGTGTTTGTAGCCGGTGTTCCAAATGTTCCGAAACCAGAAGAAACTGTTGAAGTACCAAAACCGATGCCAGCACTAGTAGTGGTGGCCGTTCCACTTCCAAATGAAAACATCGCTGTAATTTTATTTCAAATATTTGTATTCTTTAAAAATTACTGTAGAGACTGAAAACACAAAAAATAGAAACAGACTCACGCTTTGAAGCAGCAGCGGCAAAACCTGAACTCTGAGATACAGTATTAGTAGATCCGAATGAGAACGACATCGTTTTATGACAATAAATCAAGCCAAATAATGTTACTAATATATTTTTGAAACAAAGAAACTAATAATTATCAAGATAAAAACAAAATTTGAGAAATGAAAATTTAAACCTCAAAGGTTTGTAAATTCAGCTTTGGCATTGACAAATATTTCTATTTATCTTCTTTTTCTTATTTTTTTTT
>JAFELO010002680.1:0-11911 GCA_017140195.1 Eumaeus atala
AGAGGGGACAAGAGAGCAAAAGGAGGAGGCGCTTTTGTGCACGGAACCGGGGCTGAGGATGGGAACCTCACCGCATTGCACTGTCCCGAAGATGGTGGGGTTGACCTTGTTAAAATTTATTCTATTCTATAAGATTCTATAAAAGGAGTGCACATGGGGTTAAAGAGACTATAAGAGGTTTAGTCAGACTTATAGATACATTTATTCAATCGATCTTTCCACATTCACAATCCAGGACAGACTTAAAATAGTATAAGAACAACAATGGGATTAATACAGTTTTTGATGTTGGTTAGTAATAGTGAGGGTCTGAAGTCTTATCTGGCAGTTGTCAGAGACTCACGGCTGCAACTTGGATGGACTTTTATATCTAATTGTTCCTCCCAGACGGACTGTTCTTCAGTCCTCATATACCATATTTGAAGAATATAGTTCTACTAGATCTTCATATTAAGTCTCAATATAATAAGCAAAAAGAAAAAAAAAGAAAAAAAGGGAGTAGAGCTGTGAAAAAGGAACTCACAATCAATAAGATTCCGTGCTATTCTCTTGGCTTCATGAGTCAACCAAAATCAGGCAATATATATTCAGTTACAATTAAATAGAATATTACAACCAATTTACACACGTGGCATATACTATTCAAACTAACACATTAATGATACGGTCTATCAAATTAATAGCCAGACAGAAGATGTTATTACTACTATCAAAATGCACACATAAGGGAATTAAGACATTTTAACATTAATAAAGATTTTTTGAGACATGGCGTCGGTAAGAAATCATGAACTCACTTTTTTATATGAAATAATAATTCGTGCATTGTAACACGAATATGTATGTTCCCGGCAGACAAAAAAAAACTATTTAACCATGATTTGGGAACGGCAAATAGCGTCAGCCATCCCAAATGTATCCGTCCTCAACCTCGCCAAAAGGAAAAAGAGGGACATTTCTTCAATACAGAGAACATTAAGCCTTACAGTCAAAGAAGACAGATATACTTTTTTTTTATAAAATATTTAGGCTCTCCATATATGGAGGTGGCGTCGGTCCCTTAGGGGGCTGTCTAGCCGTCGAGGTGCCCTGTTGATTTGTTGTTCCGGGGCATTTCACTAAAGGCGGTACTGATGGTTTTTGGTATTCGCCACTATGATGTGCCGCGAGCACCAAACAGCACTCGACCCCACCCAGGGCTAGTATGGGCGCGGAAATGTGTTTCCCCGCGTCAACAAAAAAAAGGACAGCTAGCTAATACTTTGAAGAGTACGCGTCATAGTTGTTAGTCAAGAGTTGAGTTGTTCACTGACGACGTCGTGAATTCGCACCCACTGGCCAGCATCTATTGACCTAGAAAGCGTATAGCGAGTATTGTGGTGCGATAAGGATTTTAGTTCCAAAAAAACATGTGATAAAGCAGTAAAGCATAGCTTACGACTCGTAATTTACGAGCGACTGCTCATATGACAAAGGTTATATTTACGTTCCTGGGGTGTAAATGGACATATCGACAAGCCTGTTTATATACCTTGATATAAAATGAAACTCAGATGGTCCTAGACTAAGTTCCCCAGTGCAACGATACCTACTTACGTCTCGGGGCTTTTGAGAATCGCTTCTAGTTTAATGTCGGCTTACGGGAAAGTGCATCGACAATGGGCAATTTTATCGCCTCGCGTATAGAGGAACTTATACCAGGTGAAGACGAATGGTTGCGGTTTAAATGTTAAACAAATGTGTTTGTACGCTTGGTTTGTTGGTAAATGCCTTTTTAACCTGACTATATCAAAAGGAGGGTAATGTTTTCCCAACGTATTTATATAAATATGAATATTTATATGTTCTTTACTATAAGCTGAACGACTTGAAAGAGATATGACGTGTCATAATATTCGTCTTGATACACTGGGCATAAATTATACATGGTGTAAAAAATCTATTAAACTATTTTCATGTGGTTATCAGCAACACATAGAGCAATTCTCAAGGAAGGTTTTGGTGTGTGTTTTGTTATGGTAGCAATCTGGTCCCTGTTATTCAAGAGCGAAGTCGGGGTGGATCGCTAGTATTATATATTTTGCGTGTTTTATATTTTCAATTTAGTGTTATTAATGCTGTACTGCACTATATTTTCAATTTAGTGTTATTAATGCTGTACTGTAGATGCATGTGGGTCTGCGTATACAGTAACATTCTAGTACTTATCTGTGATAATAGTTCTTTGCTGTTAAAACACTACTCTTTATTTTTAATGTCCTCAAACAATTTCTTCAGTTATACATATTGAAGAATAAGCCTGAATAGCGCTCAGCAACCACCTAATACATATTTTGATTCGTATGTAATTTGTTACACGGGAGAGGCACCCACTCGGAACTCCCGATGGCAAAACCTTACCATAATTAATCCGCACAGTCAACGGTTAATCAGTGTTGTCTTTATGTAAACCTTTTTATATATTTTTCAGTCTCTCACACTGTTCTCTGAACTCAACTATCAATAGACTCATACTCTTATTATTGTGGTATCTAAGCGAAAAATTTGCTTCTTCTTAGACTATACGTTACGTTATCCCATTGTTGTTCTTATACTATTTTAAGTCTGTCCTGGATTGTGAATGTGGAAAGATCGATTGAATAAATGTATCTATAAGTCTGACTAAACCTCTTATAGTCTCTTTAACCCCATGTGCACTCCTTTTATAGAATCTTATAGAATAGAATAAATTTTAACAAGGTCAACCCCACCATCTTCGGGACAGTGCAATGCGGGGAGGTTCCCATCCTCGGCCCCGGTTCCGTGCACAAAAGCGCCTCCTCCTTTTGCTCTCTTGTCCCCTCTTCTTACAAGAGGGGTGCAAAGAGCGGCTCCTCCTCCTGATCTTTAGTCCCCTCTTCTTATAAGAGGAGTAAAAAGAGCACCCGTCTGCTCGGTTCAATTGGCTACGCCCAAGGTGTTTGCGTTCGCCCCAGGCTACTGAGCCCCACCACCACGACAAGGCTTGTATTCCACCAGACCTGGACCCCGATCGACAATACTCCCACCTACTTATAATCAACTCCTACAAGTGATAACTCAAACAGACTGAGACATTGCATTCACGCGCCTTATCTTTTACAACTATATCCTATTATTTCACAACTCTTAGAACATGTGCGGTATGTTTCTGTTCTATACTTTTGTTTATTGTTAACCGTACGGCCCATCTTGTACATTCGGTGCACACTTGCGCTCCCTGAAGCTTACTATTATCTCTTGTTTTATAAATTACATTAATACAATAAAATCATAACTTAAACTACATTTTTTATGATTCTACATACATGAAGTTTCTTTTAGACAATTAGCAAAGAGATTCTGGGGACACATCAAAGGGTCCTGGGTTCGAAACCGAAACAAGTCAAATCTCAGAACAAATGTATATTCTCGGATCTTGACTATTCGTGGATCACACACGTGATAAGCTTACCTCTAATTCAGTGAATTAAGTTCATGAGATCAGCTTGTGATTTATTTCAAGGTTATTATAGCGTTATGTAGATAATATGTAGATGTGAATCGGTTGTAGGAGAAGTTTTTTAGAGAGCCACGCTGCATTGCAAACGGGTCGGCACTGCATGGGAGGTACCTCACGCTCACATGATACAACCGTAAAATAACATCTTCGGAGTCACTTTACATGGGGATTGTGAGTAGCCAGAGACCCATTGGAGGGTAGAAGGAAAGGAGGGCAACGCGTCGATATAGTAATCATCCGGATGTTCGTTGACGTCGGTAACCGTTATACGTTAGACTAGAAAAGACACGGAAAATTCACACAAAGAGAGCACTATACTGCGTAGAGTTCCGCACTTTAAAAGCACTAAATGCTTTTTGCGCCTTCTTACGTAGGTAACGGTGGAAAGTATTGAAAGGCTCGTATATCGCGTACCTGAGGTCTACGATGTTATGATGGGCTTATACATTACACTGTGCTTGCTTAGTATACGGTACTGGTGCTAGGAAAACTCATAAACCGCACGCAACGCGATGCCATAGATATCACTTTGCGGCGGTACCACGTGAGCAGGATGTACCTCCCTCGCCAAAAATTTAGAAATGTCGATATGACAACAAAAGTAAAAAGCTTCAATTCTTACCTCACCGCAGAAAGAGGTTAATGTTTTTCGAATGTATGTTTTTGACACGCTCTATGGCGAGAAAATATCTTTTTACTTAAAGAGATTAATGGCGCACTACACGGTCACATTAACTAAAGACCTGGCTGGAATGTAAACCCGCCTCCGTTCTCCTATCCTACAGATATTTAAACCGAGACATATATATATGTCTGCTATATATGTCTACTGAAAATACACGCATCCGCATAATTACTATGCCGACGTTGACCTCGATTCCTACTGCCCTCCAATAGGCTACCGGTCACTCACAAAACGCACGAAATGCGACAGCATAGCTGTCGCTTTACGGCGTTTTCATGTGAGCGAGAGCTACTTACCCGATCGTGCTGGCCCAATACGGCCGTAAAGAGGTATGGCATTGTCTATTCCTACTACATATATATAATTCCCATTCATAAGCCAAATTGTTATGCTAAATTTCTTAAACTATACATTTTCAGTTCGGTCTCTTTTCCTAAAGGCGGCAGAAAACTTAGAACACTCAACGTCCTAAGTTACGCCTTTAGGAAAAGGAAAATCATAAATCATTAGAATGTTAAGTACTGTCTTTGAATTCTAGTTCCCTTGAAGCGAATTTTTGTACACAGAGAGAGCGCTGCAAGCACACATTTTCGTTTTTGTCTCTCATAATCAGCCGTGTCGTATAACCAAAGAACTAACTTTGGTGTTGTGGTCTAAATAAAGCGCTCTCTTATTTTAGTTAATTAAATCAATTTTGATATTCAATATTCGTGGTAAAAGTTGGACGTCCGTCGGGTCAGCTAGTATAAGATATTTATTCATTATCTGGGAAAGACATATAGAACCTTTTTCACTGTGAATAAGAAATCCTACACGGACATGAAGAAGATATGAAGCATGTAATAATGGGGGTACTTTTTTGATTTCTCCATCGACTCAACAGATATATGAGGTAGTTAGACCCTGCCCGAACATCGCTGACGCGATCATCTGTATCCCCTACAAGATAATTTATGTTTTACACGTTGTACAAGTCCTTGGTATTTTATCCGAGACTAGCATCACCCCGCTGTTTCACCCGCGTAGCTGCGGTCCTATTAGTCGTAGCGCCATGGTAAAGAAATCTTTATCGATGATCGACTGTTCCACACAAAAGGAATTTTCATTTCGGGCCAGCAGTTCCTGAGATTAGTATTCAGACAAACAAACTTTGTAGCTATATATTTAGTAGTATCGATATGATGATAGATAGATAGATAGAGAGCTTGGTTCTCCACTCCAAACTTCTTCGATGAAACTTTAAAAGAGCAGCAAAATTTAAACCGCCCACTAATGAGTCGGACGTCGCTCAAGGGTTCCCTGGTAGCAAACTAAAAATAAAAATCCCGCACGTTATATAAAACTATCAAATCGATGTTTTTCCGAATTCGTTTTTTTCAAGATCATTTTTATTAGTTTTTTTCAAGGTTATTGAAAAAAGATGGGTGAGCTAAATACAAGCGTTGACGTACGGTAGACAGACCAGACAGTTATGCCATTGGATTCAAATTATCAAATCCACTTTCGTTTTAAGTTTATATTCTATTCTATGTTCTGTATATTTTATGTGAGTAGCTGATGCCGCGTTGGAGGAAAAGAGTGCAAAGCATCTGCAAGACAATAACGGAGATGTCTATGGGCGTGGTTATCGTCAGAAGGGTCTGATGCCTCGTTTGTCGATACTTAAATAAAAAAACTAATAAGTATCAGTCATTCACCATCAAAATTCAGACTCATATGTACTTGTACTGTTGTCTTGTACCGCTCCCATTGGACTTAGATATTGTCACGTAGGAACTACAATTCATACCGTCGTCAGGAAGAGGTAGGGCCATGCTGCTAGGAGGAGGTAGTGACATGCACATTGCATGATACTACGTCCTCCTATGCAACGTAACTGGGCCGGCACGACCGGGGAGTTACCCCTCGCTCACATAATACCGCAGTAAAGTGACATCTTCACTGTCGCGTTTCGTGCGGTTTGAGTGTAGCCGGCGGCCCATTGGGGGAGGGAAGGAGAGCATATTCATAATAAATATGTGGTTATTCATAGGCATCGGTAGTCGTAAAAAGCCTCCGAGTTCTCTTTTGCCCCCTATTCTATAAAAAAACGTCGTTCTCTCATCGTCATCGTGTCGACCACTGTAGTTTTTATACAGGAAAAATTCAACCACATTTCCTATATATTATTTATCTATTTGATATATTTAGTAGTAGCTATGATGCTGTTTTACCTGCGTTAACCCTACGGATCATACAAAGAATGATGAAAGCAATTGTAATGTTAATCCATATTGTAACTTATGACTGTGGCAAATCTAAATGATTTAGGTCCTAAAAGTTTTAGGAGGAGGTAGTGCCATGCGTAGTGCATGACACTACATCTTAATCCTCCCATGGAGGTACCGACTTCTCGCTCACATAACCGCCGTAAAGTGACGTCTTCAATGTCGCGTTTCGTGCGGTTTGTGAGTATCCGGTGGTCCATTGGTGGGAAAAAAGGGCGATGCATCGGCATAGTAAGTAAGGATTTCGGTGTATGTGAAAAGGTTCTGATTGCTCGTTTATCCCACCCCTTATTCTATAAAAAAATCCTTTCAATAATTTTCGCATAAAAGAATAACAAACGTAAATAATAATATTGGTAATATTACAAATGCGGATTTTTATCGACAAAATTCCGATCACTAGCTTACTTCGTACATCGGCACGTTGAAAGTTTTCACGCCGTTACCGGGAGCCTTTTTACGGGGTCCACTCGACCCTTCAACGGCGACAACAAACATTGGCTCGGCTCAAATAAGCCCTGCCGTGATGCGCACAGCAATTTTTAAACCTTGTTTAAACATCCCATGAAAATCTGTTACACTTATGATTCATTTCCCATCATGGCGATTGAATATTTTGTATTATCGACTTAGGTTCACTTTCTTTCATTTGAATTTTTTGGTTATGAGTAAAATGTAAATTATGTGATAATGACTTTATTGTCTTAAACTATCTGACCCGACACTCGTTGTCCTGTCTTAATTGCTTAATTTGTTGTCATGGTAACGTGTTATGTTAAGTGGCATTTAATACCCGTTTATATTTATTATCCGCAGCTTTTACTTGCGCTTTTTTTTATGTTTTATAGGCTCGCGTTTGACCACATCAGCTACTGGTGTTACGTGGTGACGTGGCGAAGATGAAGCACGCTGGCCTAGAATGTACCTATTCACCCGTGATTTGAATAGTCCTAGATTGTAGTTTTCGGGTAACACTGTCTCTGGAAGCGAATTCCACAGCTTAGCGGTTTGTATTAAAAAAAGTCGACTGGAATCTCTTTGTACGAGTGGTTGGAATTTCAACAGTGTATCGATGTCGTGTCTCAGAGCGTCTGGTTGTACGATTGAAGAATGGTGAAGGTGGAATAAGGTTGTGAAGCTCGGAAGCGCACTCTCCGAAATGTATTCTATAAAATACCTTCAACTTCCCTGCGGTGCTCAAGGCTCTGGAACCTAGACGATACTAATGGTTCGTCATCAATTAATCTAAAAACTCGTCTTTCTATTGTGTTCAGAGCTTCTATTTGGTTCATGTTGTGTGTTATGATGAGGCCCAAAATGTCGAGATGATCTTAAATGGGTGTAGGTACATCTCTGGAAGTAGGTGACAGTAAAAAAGGGCTCATTTTTTGGAAAATAAGCACGCGTGGGTTTTATTGGCATTAAACTTGATCAGATTGGCAACACACACAACGGCTTGAAGGGCCAAGTTCATGCGCTGGATCACAGCTTCTTTCAGAGATTGGATTTGTTCTTTGATGGCTCGAGCATGGGACCTGTATTTCTCTACAACTACTCTGTCATCGGTATATCCAAGCATACCAAGACATAAAAAATCATGGATATGCAGCAAGAAAAGAGTTGCAAAGAGGACTGACCCCTGTGGTACCCCGGCATTAATAATCAAAGCCTCGGATGAGCAACCCTTTGTTGTTTATCACAAAAGTTCCGTAAATACAACTGCAAAATCAAGAACAGTGCGTGTGTGTACTGCCCTATCACTTGCCTATCTAGCTTGTGTAATAATTATGAAAAAAAAGTGAGCTGAGAATAAGTACTCCTACCACCAAAAATATATTTAGTAACAGTATGTAAACCCTCTCTGCCATTCGTACTGCGTCTGTTTCGGTTATTTTTCCGAAATTTATTGCATATATTATATAAACTGTTTATGGCCTGAATGAGTTTCTAATTCAGAAATAAAAGGACATAATATGATATTTCTATTACACTAAAGACTTTAGCCAAGCCAAAGTATTACCTACAAAATAAAATTAATGTACCTCATAAAATATTTTAATAAAATATCACTTCATCATCATCATCAGAAGAAGACTTCCACTCTTGGACATATCGATACAGACATATATATACAATATCGATACAGACATATATATACAATATCGATTATGACATATATATACAATATCGATTATGACTGGACAAACGAATACCATCAAAAATACAATATAAGAATTCAGAGCACTGAAAGCGACGCAATCCGTTATACGCAAAAAGGCGTAGTACCAAGATAATGACGATGAAACCGATAGAGTGATATTTATTTATATATTTATTTATTTTACAATTCTCTGTACTTACAGCTAAACCAAGAGGTACATAGAATAATATTTTTAGTAACTGTAATAAGTAGGTACAATAATTTTAAGTAATGTTAACACAATAAATCGATGTCAACAAAATGTTGACACTTTTTAACATTATGTGTGAACCACCAGATACCAGTCAATACTTTTATTTTTATAGTTTAGGGCGCGAACTAATAATCGGAACTTTCTGACTTCTAGCAACTCTCATAGACATCCGTATTATTGTCACGCAGATGCGTTGCTTTCCTTTCCTCGACCCATCCAAGGGACTACTCACAAACTGTACGAAACGCCACATCATAACTGTCACTTTACACCGGAGTCGTGCGAGCGAGAGGCCCGTACACCTCACCGGTCGTACTTACGAGTAAGAGTCTCATATATATAATACATGAATGAATGCAAAGAAATAATCGCTTTTTCTTTATGGGTAGCCCAAGAACACGATTGCCCACATATGAACTTCCTGTTATTCCCGTTTCCTGTTATACGCAGGTCAAAAATACTTAATATTTCCTTTCTTATATTAGTTATTCCGTTTATTTTATTTGCTATAACTCAAAAGAAACTATAAATAAACAACTCCAAATGAAAGAATAATGTAAAATATCGCTCTGACGCTAACTGACTGAGAGTAGGGTTATTTATATGGGGCTTTTGAAATGGTGCCTTTTACGGGACGTTTAACTACCGGACAGTCCAGCAGAGAACGCTGATTATTTTCTACACCAATACTTATCAACACTGTTTATTCTTAACTAGTTGTGTCCCGCAGTTTCACCTCCAAATCTATCCTACATTTTTATAGCTTAAAACCTGGTCGAGTTTCTCTCGAGAGATTAGTAAACAGATAAACATACGAACACAAAAATCTACTATTGGAACATGTTCTGTTATCGATTCTAAGTATTCCCAGCCAACTTCTCGAATATATTCCATGTATGGACTGTAAGTCTTCTCGTTCCTAATTTAGTATATGTTGAGTATAGTTCAATCTTAAGAATTTGTGTAATTACTTTAAAATCAGCTTGAAAAACGCTTCTTGATTCGATGTGTCCTGTCTAGTGAATATTTATTTGAGACAGGATGATTCGTTCTTAGCTATTACTAGGGAACACAGTAGGCATTGTACAGAAAACAATTTAAAAATTCATCGTATTCTTTTTAGTAACACACAATATTCTTTTTGTCACCGTGTCTATAAAATGGACGACGAACAACAGTAGGCTGCAAAATAAATCCTGTTCCCAAAAGCCTCCGCTTTACACATTTGGCATTCATTTTGGAGTAAAACCTAGGGTATGCGGATTAACTGACCAGTCTAAGCAATTTAAAAGGAATTTTGTCGAGGGGAGGCCAAATCTCTTACAAAATGTTCATTGCGCTGATTTGTCTTGCGAACTAATGTGGGTTGCTTCGCGTAACATAATAGTAATAATAACTTTATTTCCATTTAATATAAGTTGGTAATGTTACAATATGGTCAAGTCCTTTCGTAGATTTTATCGACATGTGTCAGGAGTTTAATGAAGCTGTAACATAATATTATAAATTTTGAATATTTTTGTTCCTTTTAGGTAACTCTAACAGTACCTCGAAAGGAGAAGACGGAAGTCTTATAGGATCACTTCGCTGTCCGTATGTACATCTGTCAAAACCTTTTTCTGGAACGCGTGGAACGTTTAAACTGAACTCGAATAGTCAGTTCTGCAACCTTTTAAAGCACAAAGAACATATTTTCTAAGTCAACACAATAAAAAGATATTTCTTCATAGAAATTATGTGCAAAATTGTCGTTAAAAATTTAAAGCAAATGAGGCGTTAAACCTATACATTACTTCCCGTTTACCTAGAACCCATGAAATTTGGCAATGAGACAGCATTACAAAGTAATAAATCCAAATATTGGTAAATTTTATTAACATTGAAAATTACCAACTTAGAATTCAATATGATCTTAAAACGAAACGTGGTTAAAATGATGCTACGCAACCCTTCATGATGCGGGTCTCGTTTGCTCTAGCCCAGTTTTTTTTTACTTTAACTATACAGACAGATGAGCCTAAGTGCTACATACCTATATTATCGACATTAGTAAGTAACGGCGGTGTAAAAATAGCAATAATAGATATCCCACCAAGACATGGTAATTGATGTGAAACTCAGTGTACTTAAGTGCTTCTAGGTACATAACGTCATTTCATAAATTAACTTGTGGTTCAGCTAGCTAAATCACTTTAATGGGTAGTACCTTTGCAACATTTGAATTATTTATGTATGGCTCTAGATTATTTACAACTGTTAAATTAAATTCATAAGATTAAGTGCAGAAAACAAAAATTTTTTGTGATCAACTAAAAAATTGGAAAGATACGCAGTTCCATGCCGTTGCAAGTTGCAGCCGATACCGGCCGGCACGGCCGTGGAAGTACCACTCGAGTCTCGTTCACCTCATATGCAGTTTGTGCATATTCGTAGTAGGGAATAGGTGGAGGTCAGCATTATAATTAGGTATGCCGATTGCCATATTTGTGTGAGCTCGTTATTCCTAGTATAATAAGGTATATCCCAGGTTTTTGCAATCGGTTATTTATAAGCGTGTTTTATTGCACCTATTAAATATCTCCATTATTATTAAATCTAAAAAACTGAAAAATGTCTTTTTGACTGAAGCATAAGACGCATCGGGGAAGTTCTAGGTGACATTGTGGTCGATGGGACAGGACCCGAGGCGGCACTTTCCAGGATGCGCAACATCTGTGTTTTTCGCACGTATAAGTATGTATGTACGTAGATTTCTAAGTTCCCTGCTACAGTGTGAACAGCTGACGAAATCAAATGTCAACAAGACGCCTCATGAGGTATCATTAGTTTTGTTTTCACAACGTGAGTGACATTGTATAATGCTACTATTTCATGTATAACCTAACCTAACCTACACATTTCGTAAGATATTGATTTATATCGAAAAAAGAAAATAGAAAATTATTTCAAACATTTTAAAGGGTAGGTATGTGACTAAGTTTATCTTTCTCTAAGTCAGTGGTTCTTAACTGGTGGTCCGCGGACC